>JAJJBR010002667.1:0-21362 GCA_022817965.1 Solanum lycopersicoides
ATACAAGCCATGGGCTTCATCCATAGTTCGTTAAGTGATTCTTACATTCCTAAGATTATGTAGTACAAGACTTATGTATCTTGTATATATGCCAAGATCTTATTTTGATCTAAGTAGGTGGCATTATTCTTGGTATTTGTTCACGTATGACTTAGTATCAATACGGAAGTTTGGGCAAGGAATCCCAAGTCTTGAATCAATTGAATGTCATTTACATTATTAATTGATTTTACTCTAATAGTCATAACATTTAACTCTAAGTCAAATCACAATGTTTACATTGAAGGTTTACTTTTATACTTAAAATCTCTCTTGCCTTGGCCGATGGGTTGTGGGTTCAAGCCCCCACAACCCCATTTCGTTTTTCTTTTATTTATTTTGGTTCATGTGAGGCTTTGGTACCCGAGGTCGAGTCCCCTCAGCCACACTCAATTCTCCTTTAATTTCCCTTCCCTTCCCTTCGCTTAAGGCCGAGAGGTTGTGGGATCAAACCCCCACAACCTCTTTATTTTATTCTCCTTTTTGAAAGTTGACTATTTGAGTTGACTGTGAGGTTGTGGGGTCGAATCCCCACAGCCTCATTTCATTTTTTATTTTTTTTTATCCTCCCCCATCCACATAGAGGTCGTGGGTTCGATTCCCACGCCTCTCATATTTTTATTTAATTTTATTTTTCCTTTGCTTTGGTTTCTAACCGAGAGGGTGTGGGTTCGAATCCCACCCCTCTCATTTCTTATTTTCTTTTTCTTCACACTTATTTCCCAGCCAAGACAGGTTCGAATCCCCCTCACCATACAAATTTTTTCTTCTTTAATTTGGATTTTAAAAGGGTGAGGTCCCGGGTTCGACCCTCAATGACCTCACCTATTCTTCCTTATTTTTCTTGACATTCTAAGCATCTTAATTTGGCAGAGATATATCAACATAATGCTGGAAATTTAAAGTAACTTCTTTACTCATTTTTATCTCCATTTGTTAGTAAATTCATAGAACAATACATAGTTCATTTAGTACGTTCTTTAATACAATTTTTCACGAATTCCTAACCAAGATGTTTACTCCTCAAATCAGCCACACTTCATGTCACACGAACATCACAATTTACTTCAATTGGTGTACATAAAACAACAAAAATAACATTAACAAAAATCAAGCCTCTAGGCCGAGACTCAAACATGCCATACATTTTTCTTTCCTTAATTCGAACACACACATAGTTGTCTTTTCATGAATTAACGTACATCCAATACATTAACATTCAGCACAAACATCACATAATCCTAAGTCTACCAGTATGCATACCAACCTACATTCGTTGGGAGCTAATGACAGGGACATGCAACAGGGGAAACAACCTTAGTTTTTGAGCCGAATATACTGAGTTCTAGGGGTCTCTTGGGAAAGGGACCACGAGTTAGAAGACTCATACCTTTGTTTTATTGTTAAATGTCCAGAATGCTGCCCAAGAACCCCTCCACAAATCAGCCCACACACCCAAAGTCACACCTTACCCGACTAGTGTAGTACGTTCTTCTTAACGTTATCGGATTGCTTTCTCTTTTGTGTTTCTATCTTTCAAGTTCTTGATGAACTTTTGCCTTTACTTGGTTTTTTTTTCTTTTGCTGATTGTTTTATCAGTTTGCAGCCAAGAAAAGAGAGTGAAAGAGAGAGAGAGATAAATCGTGCAAGAGAGAGTGGGGGAAATGGGAGATAGAAGTCTAGTAGAAGTAGGACTTTGTGGGTATGAATTAGTCAACTTAATAATTAATCAAAATTAATAAAAATCTGATTTCTTTTTTCTAAATCAGCTAATATTAATTATCTATTAAAAACTAAGTTAACACATTAAAATAAAAGCAAGTTAAATCTTGCTTCTAGTGGGGCTCGAACCCGAGTGACCCCATTTGCGAGAAATGGGTCAATTCGGGTTGCCCCACCCGAAATACCTCACACAAATTAATTAATTAATTAATTAATTAATTCCTCAGGGTAATTACAATATTACCCTTGGCTTGGAAAAGACCATTTTACCCTTGGACTCTCAAAACTTAAGATTTCTTCTTTTTAGTCCGGTAAAAACTCTTTCAATTAAATCTTCGTTGTCGCGGGCCTCACATGGTTGGTTCCAACCTTTCCAAGCTCAATTAACTCCCCAAGTTACTTGGCTTGGTCGTATTAAGGGTTTTGAGGTCTGGTTCTACGCGTATCAATGCGTGTGGACCTTGGTCTAATCACAAGCATTCTTGAAACATAAGTCTTGATCCTATTTATTTTTAGGGTTGTTACACGACTGCATAGACAAGCTCATTACGGAAGTCCACAAAATATTTTGGCATTTTTATGCTGGAATCTGGATCTCAAAAAAATGGTGTGCTATAGCACATGAAAATCGTCAAAATGGGGGTTATGCGCGCTTCGGGGCTCGTTTGACCTTTAAAATGGGTCGGACTGGCCCTGAGGTCCAACCAAATGCATAGACAAGGTCTTGATGAACGTCCACAAAAAATTTCAGCATTTTTCCCCTCGTAATCCGTTTCACCAAAAAAATGGTGTACTATAGCACACGAAAATCGATGAAATGGGGGTATGCGTGCTTCGAGGCTCGTTTGACCTTGAAAATTGGTCGGACTGTCTCTGATGGCCAACTGAATGCATAGCCAAGGTCTTGCCGGACGTCCGCAAAATTTTTTGGCATTTTTGACGTTGGAATCCGGATCACCCAAAAAATGGTGTGCTATAGCACACGAAAATCGTCGAAATGGGGGTATGCACGCTTTGGGGCTCGTTTGAGCTTGAAAATGGGTCATACTGGTTGTGAGGGACAACTGGATGCATTGCCAATGTCTTGACGGACGTCCACAAAAAAATTCGGCATTTTTGACGTCGGAATCCAAATCACCCAAAAAATGGTGTTCTATAGCACACGAAAATCGATGAAATTGGGGGTATGCGCGCTTCGGGGTTGTCTGACCTCGAAAATGGGTTGGACAGGTCGTGAGGGCCAACTGGCTGCATATCCAAGGTCTTGAAGGACGTTCACAAAAATTTTTGGCATTTTTGATGTCCAAATTCGGATCACCAAAAAAGTGGTGTGCTATAGCACACGAAAATAGACAAAATAGGGGGTATGCGCGCTTCGGGTCTCGTTTGACCTTGAAAGTGGAACGGACTGGCTGTGAGTGCCAACCGGATGCATAGCCAAGCTCTTGAAGGATGTCCACAAAACATTTTGGCATTTTTAACGACGGATTCCGGATCTCCAAAAATATGGTGTGCTATATCACACGAAAATTGTCAAAAGGTGGGTATGCGCGCTTCGGGGCTCATTTTAACTTTAAAATGGGTTGGACTGACCGTGAGGGACAACCGACTGCATAGCCAAGGTCTTGACGAACGTCCACAAAAAAATTCAGCATTTTTTCTGTCAGAATCTGGATCACCAAAAAAGTATTGTGCTATAGCACACGAAAATCAATACAATGGGTAGTATACGCGCTTCGGGGCTCGCTTGACCTTGAAAAGGGGTCGGACTGTCCGTGAGGGGCAACCAACTGCATAGCAAATGTCTTGATGGACGTCCCAAAATATTTCGGCATTTTTACTTCGGAATCTGGATCACCAAAAAAAGGTGTGCAACACACGAAAATTATCGAAATAGGGGGTATGCGCGCTTCAGGGCTTGTTAGACCTTTAAAATGGGTCAAACTGGTTGTGAGGTCAAACCGGTGCATAGTCAATGTCTTGACAGACGACCACAAAAAGTTTTGGCATTTTGACGTCAGAATCTGGATCACCCAAAAAATGGTGTGCTATAGCACACGAAAATCAATGAAATAGGGGTTATGCGCGCTTCGGGGCTCGTTTGACCTTGAAAATGGGTTGGACTGGCCGTGAGGTCCAACCGGATGCATATCAAAGGTCTTGAAAAACGTCCACAAAAAATTTTGGCATTTTTGACGTTGGAATCTGGATCACCCAAAATATTGTGTGCTATAGCACACAAAAATCGACAAAATGGGGGTATGCGCTTCGAGGTTCGTTTGACCTCGAAAATAGGTCGCACTGGCCGTGAGGGCCAACTGGTTGCATAGCCAAGGTCTTAACGGATGTCCACAAAATATTTTACCATTTTTTACATCGGAATCCAAATCTCCCAAAAAATTGTGTGCTATAGCACATGATAATCATCGAAATGGAGGGTATGCGCGCTTCGGGGCTAATTTGACCTTTAAAATGGGTTGGCCTGGTCGTGAGGACAAGCCAGTTGCATTGCCAAGGTCTTGACGGACGTCTACAAAATATTTCGGAATTTTTGACGTCTGAATAAGGATCACCAAAAAAATGGTCTGATATAGCACATGAAAATGAACGAAATGGGGGGTAGGCGCGCTTCGGGGATCGTTTTACCTTGAAAATGTGTCGGATAGGCCGTGAGGACCAACCGGCTGCATAGAAAAGGTCTTGAAGGACGTTCACAAAAAAGTCGGGCATTTTTTACGTTCAAATACGGATCACCAAAAAATGGTGTGCTATAGAACACGAAAATCAACTAAATGAGCGGTATGCGCGCTTCGGGGTTCGTTTAAACTTGAAAATGGGTTGGACTGGCCGTGAGGTCCAACCGCGGCTGCATAGACAAGCTATTTACGGAAGTCCACAAAATATTTTGGCATTTTTATGCTGGAATCCAGATCTCAAAAAAATGGTGTGCTATAGCACATGAAAATCGTCAAAATGGGGGTTATGCGCGCTTCGAGGCTCGTTTGACCTTTAAAATGGGTCGGACTGGCCCTGAGGTCCAACCAACTGCATAGACAAGGTCTTGATGAACGTCCACAAAAAATTTCAGCATTTTTCCCCTCGTAATCCGTTTCACCAAAAAAATGGTGTACTATAGCACACGAAAATCGACGAAATGGGGGTATGCGTGCTTCGAGGCTCGTTTGACCTTGAAAATTGGTCGGACTGTCTGTGATGGCCAACTGACTGCATAGCCAAGGTCTTGACGGACGTCCGCAATTTTTTTTGGCATTTTTGACATTGGAATCCGGATCACCCACAAAATGGTGTGCTATACACGAAAATTGTCGAAATGGGGGTATGCGCACTTTGGGGCTCGTTTGAGCTTGAAAATGGGTCATACTGGTTGTAAGGGACAACTGGATGCATTGCTAAGGTCTTGATGGACGTCCACAAAAAAATTCCGCATTTTTGACGTCGGAATCCAAATCACCCAAAAAATGGTGTTCTATAGCACACGAAAATCGATGAAATTGGGGGTATGCGCGCTTCGGGGTTGTCTGACCTCGAAAATGGGTTGGACAGGTCGTGAGGGCCAACTGGCTGCATAGCCAAGGTCTTGAAGGACATTCACAAAAAATTTTGGCATTTTTGATGTCCAAATTCGGATCACCAAAAAAGTGGTGTGCTATAGCACACGAAAATAGACAAAATTGGGGGTATGCGCGCTTCGGGTCTCGTTTGACCTTGAAAGTTGAACGGACTGGCTGTGAGTGCCAACCGGATGCATAGCCAAGCTCTTGAAGGATGTCCACAAAATATTTTGGCATTTTTAACGATGGATTCCGGATCTCCAAAAAAATGGTGTGCTATATCACACGAAAATCGTCAAAAGGTGGGTATGCGCGCTTCGGGGCTCATTTTAACTTTAAAATGGGTTGGACTGACCGTGAGGGACAACCGACTGCATATCCAAGGTCTTGACGAACGTCCACAAAAAAATTCAACATTTTTTCTGTCAGAATCTGGATCACCAAAAAAATATTGTGCTATAGCACACGAAAATCAATACAATGGAGAGTATGCGCGCTTCGGGGCTCGCTTGACCTTGAAAAGGGGTCGGACTGTCCGTGAAGGTCAACCAACTGCATAGCAAAGGTCTTGATGGACGTCCACAAAATATTTCGGCATTTTTGACTTCGGAATCTGGATCACCAAAAAAATGGTGTGCAACACACGAAAATTATCAAAATAGTGGGTATGCGCGCTTCAGGGCTTGTTAGACCTTTAAAATGGGTCGGACTGGTTATGAGGTCAAACCGGATGCATAGTCAATGTCTTGACGGACGACCACAAAAACTTTTGGCATTTTTGACGTCAGAATCTGGATCACCCAAAAAATGGTGTGCTATAGCACACGAAAATCAATGAAATGGGGGTTATGCGCGCTTCGGGGCTTGTTTGACCTTGAAAATGGGTTAGACTGGCCGTGAGGTCCAACCGGATGCATATCAAAGGTCTTGAAAAACGTCCACAAAAAATTTTGGCATTTTTGACGTCGGAATCCGGATCACCCAAAATATTGTGTGCTATACATAAAAATTGACAAAATTGGGGGTATGCGCTTCGAGGTTCGTTTGACCTCGAAAATAGGTCGCACTGGCCGTGAGGGCCAACTATTTGCATAGCCAAGGTCTTAACGGATGTCCACAAAAAATTTTACCATTTTTTACATCGGAATCCAAATCTCCCAAAAAATTGTGTGCTATAGCACATGATAATCATCGAAATGGAGGGTATGCGCGTTTCGGGGCTAATTTGACCTTTAAAATGGGTTGGCCTGGTCGTGAGGACAAACTAGTTGCATTGCCAAGGTCTTGACGGACGTCTACAAAAAAGTTCGGAATTTTTGACGTCTGAATAAGGATCACCAAAAAAATGGTCTGCTATAGCACATGAAAATGAACGAAATGGGGGGTAGGGGCGCTTCGGGGCTCGTTTGACCTTGAAAATGGGTCGGATAGGCCGTGAGTACCAACCGTCTTCATAGAGAAGGTCTTGAAGGACGTTCACAACAAAGTCGGGCATTTTTTACGTTCAAATACGGATCACCAAAAAAATGGTGTGCTATAGAACACGAAAATCGACGAAATGAGCGGTATGCGCGCTTCGGGGCTCGTTTGAACTTGAAAATGGGTCGGACTGGCCGTGAGGTCCAACCGACTGCATAGACAAGCTCTTTACGGAAGTCCACAAAATATTTTGGCATTTTTATGCTGGAATCCAGATCTCAAAAAAATGGTGTGCTATAGCATATGAAAATCGCCAAAATGGGGGTTATGCGCGCTTCGGGGCTCGTTTGACTTTAAAATGGGTCAGACTGGCCCTGAGGTCTAACCAACTGCATAGACAAGGTCTTGATGAACGTCCACAAAATTTTCAGCATTTTTCCTCGTAATCCGTTTCACCAAAAAAATGGTGTACTATAGCACACGAAAATCGACGAAATGGGGGTATGCGTGCTTCGAGGCTCGTTTGACCTTGAAAATTGGTCGGACTATCTATGATGGCCAACTGACTGCATAGCCAAGGTCTTGACGGACGTCCGCAAATTTTTTGGCATTTTTGACATTGGAATCCGGATCACCCAAAAATGGTGTGCTATAGCACACGAAAATCGTCGCAATGGGGGTATGCGCGCTTTGGGGCTCGTTTGAGCTTGAAAATGGGTCATACTGGTTGTGAGGGACAACTGGATGCATTGCCAAGGTCTTGACGGACGTCCACAAAAAATTCGGCATTTTTGATGTCGGAATCCAAATCACCCAAAAAATGGTGTTCTATAGCACACGAAAATCGATGAAATTGGGGGTATGCGCGCTTCGGGGTTGTCTGACCTCGAAAATGGGTTGACAGGTCGTGAGGGCCAACTGGATGCATAGCCAAGGTCTTGAAGGACGTTCACAAAAATTTTGGCATTTTTGATGTCCAAATTCGGATCACCAAAAAAGTGGTGTGCTATAGCACACGAAAATAGACAAAATTGGGGGTATGCGCGCTTCGGGTCTCGTTTGACCTTAAAAGTGGAATGGACTGGCTGTGAGTGCCAACCGGATGCATAGCCAAGCTCTTGAAGGATGTCCACAAAACATTTTGGCATTTTTAACGACGGATTCCGGATCTCCAAAAAAA
Organism: Solanum lycopersicoides; assembly: GCA_022817965.1. Classification (NCBI taxonomy): domain Eukaryota; kingdom Viridiplantae; phylum Streptophyta; class Magnoliopsida; order Solanales; family Solanaceae; genus Solanum; species Solanum lycopersicoides. The sequence continues at coordinate 7,934 of JAJJBR010002667.1, forward strand.
TGGTGTGCTATAGCACACGAAAATCATCAAAAGGTAGGTATGCGGGCTTCGGGGCTCGTTTTAACTTTAAAATGGGTTGGACTGACCGTGAGGGCCAACCGACTGCATAGCCAAGGTCTTGACGAACGGCCACAAAAAAATTCAGCATTTTTTCTGTAGAATCTGGATCACCAAAAAAATATTGTGCTATAGTACACGAAAATCAATACAATGGGGAGTATGCGCGCTTCGGGCTCGCTTGACCTTGAAAAGGGGTCGGACTATCCGTGAGGGACAACCAACTACATAGCAAAGGTCTTGATGGACGTCCACAAAATATTTCGGCATTTTTGACTTCGGAATCTGATCACCAAAAAAATGGTGTGCAGCACACAAAATCATCGAAATAGGGGGTATGCGCGCTTCAGGGCTTGTTAGACCTTTAAAATGGGTCGGACTGGTTGTGAGGGCAAACCGGATGCATAGCCAATGTCATGACGGACGACCACAAAAACTTTTGGCATTTTTGACGTCAGAATCTGGATCACCCAAAAATTGTGTGCTATAGCACACGAAAATCAATAAAATGGGGGTTATGCGCGCTTCGGGGCTCGTTTGACCTTGAAAATGGGTTGGACTGGCCGTGAGGTCCAACCGGATGCATATCAAAGGTCTTGAAAAACGTCCACAAAAATTTCGGCATTTTTGACGTCGGAATCCGGATCACCCAAAATATTGTGTGCTATAGCACACGAAAATCGACAAAATGGGGGGTATGCGCTTCGAGGTTCGTTTGACCTCAAAAATAGGTCGCACTGGCCGTGAAGGCCAACTGGTTGCATATCCAAGGTCTTGACGGATGTCCACAAAATATTTTAGGATTTTTTACATCGGAATCCCAATCTCCCAAAATATTGTGTGCTATAGCACATGATAATCATCGAAATGGAGGGTATACGCGCTTTGGGGCTAATTTGACCTTTAAAATGGGTCGGCCTGGTCGTGAGGACAAACCAGATGCATTGCCAAGGTCTTGACGGACGTCTACAAAAAAGTTTGGAATTTTTGACGTCTGAATAAGGATCACCAAAAAAATGGTCTGCTATAGCACATGAAAATGAACGAAATGGGGGTAAGCGCGCTTCGGGGCTCGTTTGACCTTGAAAATGGGTCGGATAGGCCGTGAGGACCAACCGGCTGCATAGACAAGGTCTTGAAGGACGTTCACAACAAAGTCGGGCATTTTTTACGTTCAAATACGGATCACCAAAAAAATGGTGTGCTATAGAACACGAAAATTGACGAAATGAGCGGTATGCGCGCTTCGGGGCTCGTTTGAACTTGAAAATGGGTCGGACTGGCCGTGAGGTCCAACCGGCTGCATAGACAAGCTCTTTACGGAAGTCCACAAAATATTTTGGCATTTTTATGCTGGAATCCGGATCTCAAAAAATGGTGTGCTATAACACATGAAAATCGTCAAAATGGGGTTATGTGCGCTTCGGGGCTCGTTTGACCTTTAAAATGGTCGGACTGGACCTGAGGTCTAACCAGCTGCATATACAAGGTCTTGATGAACGTCCACAAAAATTTCAACATTTTTTCCCTCGTAATCCATTTCACATAAAAAATAGTGTACTATAGCACACGAAAATCGTCGAAATGGGGGTATGCGTGCTTCGAGGCTCATTTGACCTTGAAAATTGTCGGACTGTCTGTGAGGCCAACCGACTGCATAGCCAAGGTCTTGAGGGACGTCCGCAATTTTTTTTGGCATTTTGAGGTTGGAATCCGGATCACCCAAAAATGGTGTGCTATAGCTTACAAAATTGTCGAAATGGGGGGTATGCGCGCTTTGGGGCTCGTTTGATCTTGAAAATGGGTCATACGTGTTGTAGAGCCAACTGGATGCATTGACAAGGTCTTGACGGATGTCCTTAAAAAATTTCGGCATTTTTGACGTCGGAATCCAAATCACCCAAAAAATGGTGTTCTATAGCACACGAAAATCGATGAAATTGGGGGTATGCGCGCTTCGGGGTTTTATGACCTCGAAAATGGGTTGGACAGGTCGTGAGGGCCAACTGGCTGCATAGCCAAGGTCTTGAAGGACGTTCACAAATTTTTGGCATTTTTAATGTCCAAATTCGGATCACCAAAAAAGTGGTGTGCTATAGCACACGAAAATAGACAAAATTGGGGGTATGCGCGCTTCGGGTCTCATTTGACCTTGAAAGTGGAACGGACTGGTTGTGAGTGCCAACCGGATGCATAGCCAAGATCTTGAAGGATGTTCACAAAACATTTTGGCATTTTTAACGACGGATTGCGGATCTCCAAAAAAATGGTGTGCTATAGCACACGAAAATCGTCAAAAGGTGGGTATGCGGGCTTCGGGGCTCGTTTTAACTTTAAAAGGTTGGACTAACCGTGAGGGCCAACCGACTGCATAGCCAAGGTCTTGACGAACGGCCACAAAAAAATTCAGCATTTTTTCTGTCAGAATCTGGATCACCAAAAAAATATTGTGCTATAGTACACGAAAATCAATACAATGGGGAGTATGCACGCTTCGGGGCTCGCTTGACCTTGAAAAGGGGTCGAACTATCCGTGAGGGACAACCAACTGCATAGCCAAGGTCTTGATGGACGTCCACAAAATATTTCGGCATTTTTGACTTCGGAATCTGGATCACCAAAAAAATGGTGTGCAGCACACGAAAATTATCGAAATAGGGTGTATGCGCACTTTAGGGCTTGTTAGACCTTTAAAATGGGTCGGTCTGGTTGTGAGGGCAAACCGGATGCATAGCCAATGTCATGACGGACGACCACAAAAACTTTTGGAATTTTTGATGTCAGAATCGGGATCACCCAAGAAATTGTGTGCTATAGCACACGAAAATCAATGAAATGGGGGTTATGCGCACTTGGGGCTCGTTGACCTTGAAAATGGGTTGGACTGGCCGTGAGGACCAACCGGATGTATAGACAAGGTCTTGTAGGACGTTCACAACAAAGTCGGGCATTTTTACGTCAAATACGGATCACCAAAAAATGGTGTGCTATAGAACACGAAACTTGACGAAATGAGCGGTATGCGCGCTTCGGGGCTCGTTTGAACTTGAAAATGGGTCGGACTGGCCGTGAGGTCCAACCGGCTGCATAGACAAGCTCTTTACAGAAGTCCACAAAATATTTTGGCATTTTTATGCTGGAATCCGGATCTCAAAAAAATGGTGTGCTATAACACATGAAAATCGTCAAATGGGGGTTATGCGCGCTTCGAGGCTCGTTTGACCTTTAAAATGGGGGACTGGCCCTGAGGTCTAACCAACTGCATAGACAAGGTTTGATGAACGTCCACAAAAAATTTCAGTATTTATTCCCTCGTAAACGTTCACCAAAAAATGGTGTACTATAGCACACGAAAATCGACGAAATGGGGGTATGCGTGCTTCGAGGCTCGTTTGACCTTGAAAATTGGTCGGACTGTCTGTGATGGCCAACTGACTGCATAGCCAAGGTCTTGACGGACGTCCGCAATTTTTTTTTGGCATTTTGACATTGGAATCCGGATCACCCAAAAAATGGTGTGCTATACACGAAAATTGTCGAAATGGGGGTATGCGCGCTTTGGGGCTCGTTTGAGCTTGAAAATGGGTCATACTGGTTGTGAGGGCCAACTGGATGCATTGCCAAGGTCTTGACGGATGTCCTCAAAATATTTCGGCATTTTGACGTCGAAATCCAAATCTCCCAAAAAATGGTGTTCTATAGCACACGAAAATCGATGAAATTGGGGTATGCGCGCTTCGGGGTTGTCTGACCTCGAAAATAGGTCGGACAGGTCGTGAGGGCCAACTGGCTGCATAGCCAAGGTCTTGAAGGACGTTCACATAAAATTTTGGCGTTTTTGATGTCCAAATTCGTATCACCAAAAAAATGGTGTGCTATAGCACAAGAAAATAGACAAAATTAGGGTATGCGCGCTTCGGGTCTCGTTTGACCTTGAAAGTGGAACGGACTGGCTGTGAGTGCCAACCGGATGCATATCCAAGCTCTTGAAGGATGTCCATAAAACATTTTGGCATTTTTAACGCTGGATTCCGGATCTCCAAAAAAATGGTGTGCTATAGCACACGAAAATCGTCAAAAGGTGGGTATGCGCGCTTCGCGGGCTCGTTTAACTTTAAAATGTGTTGGACTGACCGTGAGGTCCAACCGACTACATATCCAAGGTCTTGACAAACGGCAATAAAAAATTCAGCATTTTTTCTGTCAGAATCTGGATCACCAAAAATATTGTGCTATAGCACACGAAAATCAATACAATGGGGAGTATGCGCACTTCGGGGCTTGTTTGACCTTGAAAAATGGGTCGTACTGTCCGTGAGGGACTACCAACTTCATAGCCAAGTATTGATGGACGTCCACAAAATATTTCGGCATTTTTGACTTCGGAATCTGGATCACCAAAAAAATGGTGTGCAGCACACGAAAATCATCGAAATAGGGGGTATGCTCGCTTCAGGGCTTGTTAGACCTTTAAAATGGGTCGGACTGGTTGTGAGGGCAAATTGGATGCATAGCCAATGTCTTGACGGACGACCCAAAACTTTGGCATTTTTGACGTCAGAATCTGGATCACCCAAAAAATGGTATGCTATAGCACACGAAAATCAATGAAATGGGGTTATGCGCGCTTCGGGGCTTGTTTGACCTTGAAAATGGGTTGGACTGGCCGTGAGGTCCAACCGATGCATATCAAAGGTCTTGAAAACGTCCACAAAAAATTTCCGCATTTTTGACATCGGAATCCGGATCACCCAAAATATTGTTGCTATAGCACACGAAAATCGACAAAATGGGGATTGCGCTTCGAGGTTCGTTTGACCTCGAAAATAGGTCGCACTGGCCGTGAGGGCCAACTGGTTGCATAGCCAAGGTTTGACGGATGTCCACAAAAATTTTAGCATTTTTACGTCGAATCAAATCTCCCAAAAATTATGTGCTATAGCACATGAAAATCATCGGAATGGGGTATGCGCGCTTCGGGGCTAATTTGACCTTTAAAATGGGTCGGCCTGGTCGTGAGGACAAACCGCTTGCAATTGCCAAGGTCTTGACGGACGTCTACAAAAAATTTCGGAATTTTTACGTCTGAATAAGGGTCACCAAAAATATGGTCTGCTATAGCACACTAAAATCAACGAAATGGGTATGCGCGCTTCGGGGCTCGTTGACCTTGAAAATGGGTCGATAGGCCGTGAGACCAACCGGCTGCAAGACAAGTTTGAAGGCTTCACAAAAAAGTCGACATATTTTTACGTTCGAATACGAATCACCAAAAAAATGGTGTGCTATAGAACACGAAAATCGACGAAAATGAGCGATATGTGCGCTTCGGGCCTCTTGAACTTGAAAATCGGCTCGACTGCCGTGAGGCCACCGGTTGCATAGCCAAGTCTCTTACGGAAGTCCACAAAATATTTTGGCATTTTTATCCAGAATCCGGATCTCAAAAAAATGGTGTGCTATAGCACATGAAAATCGTCAAAATAGGGTTATGCGCGCTTCGCTCGTTGACCTTTAAAATGGTCGCGAACTAGACCTGAGGTCCAACCGTACATAGAAACAGGTCTTGAAGAACGTCCACAAAAATTTTTAGCATTTTTTCCCCGTAATCTTTCACCAAAAAAATGGTGTACTATAGCACACGAAAATCGATGAAATAGTGATGCTGTCAGGGCTCGTTTGACCTTGAAAATTGTCGAACTGTCTGTGAGGCCAACGACTGCATAGCCAAGGTCTTGACGGACGGTCCACAAATTTTTTGGCATTTTGACGTTGGAATCCGGATCACCCAAAAAATGGTGTACTATAGCACATGAAAATCGTCGAAATGCGGGGTATGCGCACTTTGGGGCTCGTTTGAGTTGAAAATGGTCATACTATGTGAAGGCCAACAGGATTGCCAAGGTCTTGCGGACGTCCACAAAAAATTTCGGCATTTTGACATCGGAATCCCAATCACCCAAAAAATGGTTTCTATAGCACACAAAAATCGATAATTGGGGTATGCGCGCTTCGGGTTGTCTGACCTCAAAAATGGGTCGGACAGGTCGTGAGGCCAACTGCTGCATAGCCAAGGTCTTGAAGAGTTCACATAAAATTTTGTATTTTTGATGTCCAAATTCGGTATCACCAAAAAAATTGGTGTGCTATAGCACATGAAAATCGACAAAATTGGGGGTATGCGCGCTTCGGGTCTTTTTGACCTTGAAAGTGGAACGGACTGGCTGGAGTGCCACGGATGCATAGCCAAGCTCTTGAAGGATGTCCACAAAACATTTTGCATTTTTAACGACGGATTGTGGATCTCCAAAAAAAGTGTGCTATATCACACGAAAATCATCAAAAGGTGGGTATGCGCGTTCGGGGCTCGTTTTAACTTTAAAAGGGTTGGACTGACCGTGAGGGCCAACCGACTGCATAGCCAAGGTCTTGACGAACGGCTAAAAAAATCAGCATTTTTCGGTTAGAATCTGGATCACCAAACAAATATTGTGCTTAGCACACGAAATCAATACAATGGGAGTATGCGCGCTTCGGGGCTCGCTTGACCTTGAAAAGTCGGACTGTCCGTGAGGGCAACCAACTGCATAGCAAAGTCTTGATGGACGGTCCACAAAAATTTTTGCATTTTGTTACTTCTGAATCTGGATCACCAAAAAAATGGTGTGCAGCACACAAAATTATCGAAATAGGGGTATTCGCACTTCAGGGCTTTTGTTAACCTTAAAATGGGTCGGACTGGTTGTGAGGTCAAACCGGAAGCACAGTCAAGTTGACGGACGACCACAAAAACTTTTGGCATTTTTGACGTCAGAACTGGATCACCCAAAAAATGGTGTTCTATAGCAACAAAATCAATGAAAGGGGTATATGCGCGCTTCGGGGCTCGTTTGACCTGAAAATGGGTTGGACTGGCCGTGAGACCAACCGGATGCATATCAAAGGTCTTTAAAAACGTCCACAAAAAATTTTGCATTTTTGACGTCGGAATCCGGATCACCCAAAAATAGCAACACGAAAATCACAAAATGGGGGTATGCACTTCGAGGTTCGTTTAACCTCGAAAATAGGTCGCACTGGACGGGAGGGACAACTGGTTGATAGCCAAGGCTTAACGCATGTCTCACAAAAAGTTTTAGCATTTTTACATCGGAATCCAAATCTCCAAAAAATTGTGTGCTATAGCACATGATAATCATCGAAATGGAGTGTATACGCGCTTCGGGGCTAATTTGACCTTTAAAATGGATTGGCCTGTTCGTGAGGACAAATCAGTTGCATTGACAAGGTCTTGACGGACGTCTACAAAAAGTTTTGGAATTTTTGACGTCTGAATAAGGATCACCAAAAAAATGGTCTGCTATAGCACATGAAAATGAACGAAATGGGGGGTAGGCGCGCTTCGGGGCTCGTTTGACCTTGAAAATGGGTCAGATAGGCCGTGAAGGCTCACAAAAACACAAAAAGTCGGGCATTTTTTACGTTCAAATACGGATCACCAAAAAAATGGTGTGCTATAAACACGAAAATCAACGAAATGAGCGGTATGCGCGCTTTGGGGCTCGTTTGAACTTGAAAATGGGTCGGACTGGCCGTGAGGTCCAACCGGCTTGTCACGACTGGAATCTAGACCCCAGATGAGACCGGCGTCGTTGAACTCTCAAAGGTCGCAGACAAGCCTACTTACGTCATTCTTACTCTACATAGGTTAATTTTTAGCGGAGAATTTGAAACTTTTTGTTTCTAAACATTTCTTACTAAACATTTCTAATACATTCGTAATTTGTTCAACATCAACCATCTAAACATTAAGAGATAATCATATGAAAGGAATAGTTCAATAACATAATTGTATAATTGCCAAAATGGCACCCATACATAGTCTGAATAAAATAAGAAAGAAACGCTAGTGGAACATGCTCCACTAGCTCAACTCCTAAACTAAGCTAGAACATAAACAGTAGCATCCTCGAAAGCATGAGGACGTACCAAAACCGGATGAATGCTGGACGTCCGGATAACTGCAGCGATGATCCTGTAGCTCTACCGTCCACCTGTGTCTGCACCTAAAATAGTAGAGTTTGTATAGGGTTAGTACAAACTTGTACTAAGTATGGGTATATGCAAGCACACACCAAGGACATGCATGAGAAAGAATAGCTCTTTCCTAACAACATGATTTTTGGAAGTCCAGTCAGTGGACTTGCCAAATTGATATTAGGAAAGTTAGTGAACTTTCCAAATTTGGATTAGGAAAGTCAGTGAACTTTCCAAATTGGATTAGGAAAGTCAGTGAGCTTTCCAAATATGGATTTGGAAAGTCATGCCATGAAAGTAACATGCATCATCATACTTATCACATTTACTCACAGCACATAACATTTACACATAGCACATATCATATAACATACAGTACATTTTACATGTAACATATAACTTCATTCATATCATTCATTCATATGCCATGAGACCTTGGAATCATGGACTTGACATTAAGACATCCCAGAAATAAGGGCTCAACATATGGGACCTCAACTAGGGAGTCTTCATTAGCAAACACAGAGTCTGCTTCATTCATCCATACGTACTTCATTTCATTTCGTTCATAGTCCAGTGTAACCACCGGTTATACCTAGGATGTAGTCTAAGACTTTCATTAGGTTCGTTGTGCAATGACCAAGAATGACCTAATGTCATTACTTGAATCTAACTCACCTTTTGATTATCCTATCCTAACACCTTTGGTATTCATTCATTTCATTATGTGCATCATTTGAGGCTGGCCTCATTCATTCATTGGGAACTTTAACTTTAACCGACATAGATCATGTGAGCATCATGAAATCCAGTGTCTCCCCCACACCGAAAAGAGGTGGAATCACCGTCCAAAGTGACCCAATAACATGCTAGCGTACATGGGAATTTAACCCTGCCAGATCCCTATATTGGCAGTATAGGTTCGAAGACTAGGAGATATAAGGAGACCCATACCCGGCAAGCCGGACAGTCTCATCTCATGAGAGTTACGTGAACCTCCGCCCTTCCCGAAAGAAGGCATCACCGCTCATAGCTAGTCTATCGGTGCTCAGTATAAAGTTCCATTACATTCATCTCATACGTCATGGAAGCTGGCTTCTAGTATGAGGACATCATAGCTCATTAGATGATTTCTCATCTCATCCTTCGTATTGAGTGTGTTAAGCTCAATACTCTCATTAGAGTGTTCATAGAACTGGTCTCTTCATTATCTTACACTCTCATAGGTGAGTACGTTTTGGTAACATTTACTTAGACTCATTTGAGATTGCTCTCATCTTTTACATTAGCCTCATATCATGTTGTCACCACATTCATTAACATTAGCACATTTTCTCTTCATAATTACTCACCCCTTTTTACGTGAATGTACTATTCATCATATGCCAATGCAATTGGCCATTTGGTGTGTTTCACACCCTTACTTAACCCTTCTAGGGTTTCATTATTTCATTGTTCATTTCATCATTTCATTGTTCATCTCATCATATGCCAATGCACTTGGCCATTTAGTGTATCTTACACTCATACTTAATCCTTCTAGGGTTCATCATTTCATTTCATACATCTTAGGTTCACTTACTTTTGAACGTATGTTTGACTTATGTGTCTATACATACAAGCCATGGGGCTTCATTCATAGTTCGTTAAGTGATTCTTACATTCCTAAGATTATGTAGTACAAGACTTATGTATCTTGTATATATGCCAAGATCTTGATTTTGATCTAAGTAGGTGGCATTATTCTTGGATATTTTGTTCACGTATGACTTATGTATCAATACGGAAGTTTGGGCAAGGAATCCCAAGTCTTGAATCAATTGAATTCATTTACATTATTAATTGATTTTACTCTAATAGTCATAACATTTAACTCTAAGTCAAATCACAATGTTTACATTGAAGGTTTACTTTTCTACTTAAAATCTCTCTTGCCTAGGCCGATGGGTTGTGGGTTCAAGCCCCCACAACCCCATTTTCGTTTTTCTTTTATTTATTTGGGTTCATGTGAGGCTTTGGGACCCGAGGTCGAGTGCCCTCAGCCACACTCAATTCTCCTTTAATTTCCCTTCCCTTCCCTTCGCTTAAGGCCGAGAGGTTGTGGGATCGAACCCCCACAACCTCTTTATTTTATTCTCCTTTTTGAAAGTTGACTATTTGAGTTGACTGTGAGGTTGTGGGGTCGAATCCCCACAGCCTCATTTCATTTTTATTTTTTTTTATCTTCCCCCATCTGCATAGAGGTCGTGGGTTCGATTCCCACGCCTCTCATATTTTTATTTTATTTTATTTTTCCTTTGATTTGGTTTCTAACCGAGAGGGTGTGGGTTCGAATCCCACCCCTCTCATTTCTTATTTTCTTTTTCTTCACACTTATTTCCCAGCCAAGACAGGTTCGAATCCCCCTCACCATACAAATTTTTTCTTCTTTAATTTGGATTTTAAAGGGGTGAGGTCTCGGGTTCGACCCTCAATGACCTCATCTATTCTTCCTTATTTTTCTTGACATTCTAAACATCTTAATTTGGCAGAGATATATCAACATAATGCTGGAAATTTAAAGTAACTTCTTTACTCATTTTTATCTCCATTTGTTAGTAAATTCATAGAACAATACATAGTTCATTTAGTACGTTCTTTAATACAATTTTTCACGAATTCCTAACCAAGATGTTTACTCCTCAAATCAGCCACACTTCATGTCACACGAACATCACAATTTACTTCAATTGGTGTACATAAAACAACAAAAATAACATTAACAAAAATCAAGCCTCTAGGCCGAGACTCAAACATGCCATACATTTTTCTTTCCTTAATTCGAACACACACATAGTTGTCTTTTCATGAATTAACGTACATCCAATACATTAACATTCAGCACAAACATCACATAATCCTAAGTCTACCAGCATTCATACCAACCTACATTCGTTGGGAGCTAATGACAGGGACATGCAACAGGGGAAACAACCTTAGTTTTTGAGCCGAATATACTGAGTCCTAGGGGTCTCTTGGGAAAGAGACCAAGAGTAAGAAGACCCATACCTTTGTTTTCTTGTTAAATGTCCAGAATGCTGCACAAGAACCCCTCCACAAATCAGCCCACACACCCAAAGTCACACCTTACCCGACTAGTGTAGTATGTTCTTCTTAACGTTACCGGATTGCTTTCTCTTTTGTGTTTCTATCTTTCAAGTTCTTGATGAACTTTTGCCTTTACTTGTTTTTTTTTCTTTTGCTGATTGTTTTATCAGTTTGCAGCCAAGAAAAGAGAGTGAAAGAGAGAGAGAAATCGTGCAAGAGAGAGTGGGGGAAATGGGAGATAGAAGTCTAGTAGAAGTAGGACTTTGTGGGTATGAATTAGTCAACTTAATAATTAATCAAAATTAATAAAAATCTGATTTCTTTTTCCTAAATCAGCTAATATTAATTATCTATTAAAAACTAAGTTAACACATTAAAATAAAAGCAAGTTAAATCTTGCTTCTAGTGGGGCTCGAACCCGAGTGACCCCATTTGCGAGAAATGGGTCAATTCGGGTTGCCCCACCCGAAATACCTTAAACAAATTAATTAATTAATTAATTAATTAATTCCTCAGGGTAATTACAATATTACCCTTGGCTTGGAAAAGACCATTTTACCCTTGGACTCTCAAAACTTAAGATTTCTTCTTTTTAGTCCGGTAAAAACTCTTTCAATTAAATCTTCGTTGTCGCGAGCCTCACATGGTTGGTTCCAACCTTTCCAAGCTCAATTAACTACCCAAGTTACTTGGCTTGGTCGTAGTAAGGGTTCTGAGGTCTGGTTCTACGCGTATCAATACGTGTGGACCTTGGTCTAATCACAAGCATTCTTGAAACATAAGTCTTGATCCTATTCATTTTTAGGGTTGTTACATTATACCCCCCTTAGGAACATTCGTCCCCGAATGACACTACTACTTCATGTTGTAATGCCAGTCAGATCATAACAAAAGCACTATTCATAGTCAATCAATAGCAACAAAATACGGGGAGGTAAGGAAGCATAGGTCTAAGAGTATAAAGTCTAACCTCAAGAGCTGAACAGGTGAGGGTAGCGGGCCCTCATGTCGGCCTCAGCTTCCCACGTAGCAACCTCAACAAGATGATTTCTCCACAATACTTTCACTGTGGCAACCTCCTTGTTCCTCAGCCGCTTGATCTGTCTGTCTAAGATCTCAATCGGTACCTCCTCATAAGACAAGTCTCCATCAACCCCCAAACCTTCAACAAGTAAGATTGATGCTGGATCACCTAGGCACTTCTTCAACATAGATACATGAAAAACTGGATGGAAAGAAGCTAACTCTGCGGGCAATGCCAACTCATAGGCCACCTCACCCACACGCTGTAGGATCTCATATGGCCCAACATATCTCGGACTCAGCTTCCCTTTCCTACCAAATCTCATCACCCCTTTCATAGGCGATATTTTTAAGTAAACCTGGTCACCAACATCAAACTCTAAGGGTCGCTTTCTGTTATCAGCATATGACTTCTGCCGACTGTACGCAGTAGTCAACCTGTCCCTAATCATTCTGACCTTCTCTAAGGCCTCATGAATGATCTCCGGCCCCAAAATGGATGACTCTCCGACCTCGAACCACCCAACTGGAGATCTACACCTCCTACCATATAGTGCCTCAAACGGTGCCATCCCAATGCTGGAGTGATAGCTATTATTATACGAGAACTCTATCAAAGGCAGATGGTCATCCCAGTTACCTCTGAAGTCAATCACACACGCCCTCAACATATCCTCCAATGTATGTATGGTGCGCTCTGCCTGCCCATCTGTCTGAGGGTGAAAGGCAGTGCTAAGCTTCACCTGCGTGCCCAAGCTCTTCTGCAAAGATCTCCAGAAATGAGAAGTAAACTGAGCTCCTCTGTCTGAAATAATAGACAAGGGAATCCCATGCCATCTCACAATCTCATCAATGTAGAGCCTCGCATAATCTTCGGCTCTGTAAGTAGACTTCACAGGGATAAAGTGGGCAGACTTAGTCAATCTGTCCACAATAACCCATATAGAGTCATGCTGCCTCCTAGTCCTCGGAAGCCCAACCACGAAGTCTATATTAATGGCCTTCCATTTCCAAGTCGGAACCTCAATAATCTGCGTCAGACCACCAGGCTTAAGATGCTCTGCCTTAACCTGCTGACAATTAGGACACTTGGCCACATATTCTGCAATGTCCTTCTTCATGCCATCCCACCAATAAATCTGCTTGAGATCATGATACATCTTGGTGGAACCTGGATGTATAGAATATCTGGAACCATGGGCCTCTGCAACAATCCTGGTCCGCA
>JAJJBR010002668.1:7500-10000 GCA_022817965.1 Solanum lycopersicoides
GAATCACAGACAAAAAAAAGAAAAAATAAACATATAAAGCAACGGAGCCATCATAGTATTTTTGAATTCCTCCGAAAGGAAGGATGGCAATTTGATTATTTACCCATCTGAGTCTGATAGATTCTATTTTTTTCTTCAATGGGGGTCAATTTTCTTGTAGAGCCGTATGCACAAAAGATGCCTGTACGGTTGTTCAATTCTATCTTTTTTCTATTCTTTATCTTTCTTTTCTCTTTGCTTTATCATGCGAGATAGGGGAAGCTTTTATTTTGTTATATCATCAGGGTAATGATACATGAACCTTATAGTGGTTTTTATATGGCACAAGTAGGCGAATTTGTCCTGGAAGCGGTAGAAATGGCGAAACTGCGTGAAACCCTCACAAGGGTTTATGCAGAAAAAACGGGCCAACCCTTCTGGGTTATACACGAAGATATGGAAAGAGATATTTTTATGTCAGCAACAGAAGCCCAAGCTTATGGAATTGTTGATTTTGTAGCGGTTCAAGGAAAATAACATGGATTTCGCGCAAATCTGTGATTTGAGATTTTATCTTCGAATTGAATATTCTATTAAATAGAAGTAATTCACCATCATTCGGTTAGGATCAATCTAAACCAACCCATCATATTATGTATACGATTCAACATGCCAACTATTAAACAACTTATTAGAAATACAAGACAGCCAATCAGAAATGTCACGAAATCCCCCGCTCTTCGGGGGTGCCCTCAGCGTCGAGGAACATGTACTAGGGTGTATGTGCGACTCGTTTAGATCATGAGCTGGCACAAAAAGCAAGAAAACTACTTTTACAGTATCAATGATCAGTACCGGTGAATGGGATAGGATGGAAAAAGGAACTCCATCCATTATAAAAAAAAACTCTACCATATCCCTCTATTGTGTATGAAGTTTATGGTTTCCGTTGGTGTAAATCCAATCACCTGAATTTAAGATGATAAGAAATTCTCCATTGGTAACAAATGGTTATCCATTAAGCGGAGGAAATCTTATTTAAAAAGCATAAAACATAAAGATTAGGTAGGCTCCCAATCTGGCAAGAACGGACTAAGAGGGTCAGCTACCCAGCAAACTTTCATAATTAAATACCGTTACTGTATAGGTAGATCTGATTGTGAAAGACCTATTACTGGATAATTCATGGGTAGAGCCAAAGCGTGTGAACTATACAAGTTCCCAATAACATCAATTAGTTAATTAAATATTAAATTAAAGTATAAAGTAAAGGCTCCGGTGTATAGAGAAGACCTCACCGTTTAAGAAGTAACCATAGAAACGAAGGAACCCACTATTTCTTTTTTTATTTCTTTTATTTACTATATTTTTGATACCTAGGAAAATACAATTTCTTAGTTCTGTCTTATTTCGCAGTGAAATACCTAAAAAAAAATCGTGGTCGGGAAGGTTAGAGTAGCCAAAGCCATTGGAATTTTGATTTTATACATTGGAAAAATCCGTTTTGTTATTAATAGACTAGGAAGGGGGAAAAGAATAACTGAAAGAAAGGCAATCAATTAGTTATTCGTCAAAGTTTCATTTATTCAATGACCAGAATTAAACGGGGATATATAGCTCGGAGACGTAGAACAAAAATTCGTTTATTTGCATCAAGCTTTCGAGGGGCTCATTCAAGGCTTACTAGAACTATTACTCAACAGAAAATAAGAGCTTTAGTTTCGGCTCATCGGGATAGGGATAGGAAAAAGAGAGATTTTCGTCGTTTGTGGATCACTAGGATAAACGCAGTAATTCGCGAAAGGGGAGTATCCTATAGTTATAGTAGATTAATACACGATCTGTACAAGAGACAGTTGCTTCTTAACCGTAAAATACTTGCACAAATAGCTATATCAAATAGGAATTGTCTTTATATGATTTCGAACGAAATCATAAAGGAAGTAGATTGGAAAGAATCCACCAGAATAATTTAAATGGAGTTACCCGGAGAATGAACTCCGGGAAGGTAGAGTAGAAATTAGTATGAGAAAATATACTAAAGTAGTCAAAATGAATGAACACGTTCAATTCAATAAAAACAGATTTCTTTTTTTCCGATTCATTTTTTTCTTAGGACACGATACTCAAATCTAGATTCACTCAAATCTAGATTCTTGTAATTATGATTCAAGTGAAGAAAAAATAAGCCTATTTATTTCGGGCTTTAAAACCAGTAGTTCTAGCGGTCGACTCGGTTCTTTCAAATTGTTTCTCATTATTGAGAAAAGGTAACAAAGATAAAATACGAGCTTGTTTTATAGCAAGAGTAATTAATCGTTGTTGTTTCAAGGTCAATCTATTCACACGTCTTGATAATATTTTTCCTTGTTCACTAATAAATCGACTAATTAAACTCATGTTTCTATAATCAATTCGATCCCCCGATTGAATCGGGGGCAAACGCCTACGAAAAGATCGCTTGAATTTAAGAAAAGGTCGCTTGGATTTATCCATGGTTTGTTTGTTTGTTTAATTTATT
>JAJJBR010002668.1:15000-22500 GCA_022817965.1 Solanum lycopersicoides
ACGTACTTGATATCGATAAATCTGCGAATCTAGAAATTCATTTCGGCCAATTGAACCTTCTCGAACTGTTTCTTTTTAAGAACCAAAAAGATTTGTGCCAAAATAACAGATGCCAAGAAGAACAAAAGTCCTTGGACACGTAATGGATCTTGAAGTACTATTTCTGCATCTCCCTGACCAAATCCGCCTACATTAGGATTACTCGTTAATGGTTGATCAAATTTGATAGATTCGCCCTCGGAAACAAGAAGTTCTGGTCCGGGAGGGATAATATCAACCACTTGACGTCCCTCCGACGCATCCGTTATGGTTATCTCATACCCCCCTTTTTCTTTTCGTATGATTTTGCTTACTATACCTGCTGCTGTAGCATTATAAACTGTATTGTTACTCTTGTTGCCGTCGGGATAAATCTGACCCCTTCCCCTGTTCCCGCCTACGTATATAGGATATTTTAAGAAGTGAACATCCTTCTTAGTAGCAGGGTCCGGAGAAAGAATAGGGAAGGTTATTTCACTATATTTTTTACCAGGGACAGGGCCTACCACAAGAATATTTGTTTTATTGGGGCGATAGCTCTGAAAAGACAAATTGCCAATCTTTTCTTTCATCTCAGGAGAAATACGATCGGGAGGAGCTAATTCAAACCCCTCCGGTAAAATAAGAACAGCCCCGACGTTCAACCCCCCTTTTTTACCATTAGCAAGAACCTGTTTCAGTTGCATATCATAAGGAATTCGAACAACTGCTTCAAATACAGTATCAGGAAGTACCGCTTGTGGAACCTCAATTTCCACGGGCTTATTAGCTAAATGGCAATTGGCACATACAATACGCCCAGTCGCTTCTCGTGGATTTTCATAACCCTGCTGTGCAAAAATGGGATATGCACTTGAAATGGACGTCCGAGTTAAGATATATATCATGAGCGATACGGAAATAGATCGAGTAATCTGTTTCTTTAGCCAAGAAAAAGCATTTCTAGTTTGCATGGTCCAATCATTGATCGCGAAAATTTCTACAATAAATTGGGTAGGTCGCTAGTATAGTTCCCTAGCCACGATTCTGCTATTTGCTGGAATAATCTAGGATGAATCTTCCCGATGGTTAGAAATAGGAAGAGTAAATATGATTTTCAATACTTTGCTTATGTACAACTACAAAGTACCAAGCATTCTAATTGGATTAGATTAATATCAATGGATCCTTTATCATTCAGTTATTGAATCATAAAGCAGTAAAATTGACGGAGACAGACTAGTTAAATAACGGAAAAGCCAATATTTAAAACATGTATCGAAAATTACTGGAAGGATGCAAACAAGAATAGTTATAGTTTGCTCATTCGCAACAACTCCAACCTCGTTATAGATAGAGCGTATAACGAATTCCCAACCTGGGGGTGAATGATATCCGAGAAAAAACTCACTTACTAGAAGAATACACAAAGCTTTTGCTGTGTCACTTAAGTTATATAGGAATTCCTGAGCCCAAGAGTTAAGAATAACAAGTTTTTCCTTACCCAAAATTGAATACCCGCTTAGAATACCAAACCAGATTATATTTGTTGAGAAGTGCAAAATCGTATCCATACGATTCTCATTTTGTATCGTGATTAATTGGATCGTTTCTTTATGGATTCCTATCCCAAACTCTTCGAGATGTGTTTCCGAGTATTCCTTGATCATTTCGTCCAAGAAGAGGAGTTCCTCTAATTCTCTGAATTTTTCTAGAAGACTCTTTTCTTGAATATTATTCAAGACAATTTGGGATTGCCCAGTATTCCACCAATTAGTAACCCAAGATTCCAGCCATTTATTAACTGAGAAAGAAATCCACCAGGGCAAAAATACTATAGATGCAAGATAGAAAAGAGGAGTGAATGCTTTCTTTTTTGCCATTTTTTCGTCTGTAAATTGTTAATCAACCCATTCGTACACTCTATGCGATCGAATATTTCTTACACACATGAGTTTTATACAAGGTATCGAACTTATGAATCTATTTTCTTTGTGATTTTGTGGTTAGTCTTTGAATCTAGAAAGAATACAGAAATAGGCTAAGAATTCACTTCGAATGAAGAAATTGAGAATATTGTTTCCTGATATCTCAATTGGTCAAATTAAAAATAAAGTGTATCCTTTCGATGAATGATCGAAAGAACCACTTTAAGTAATGAATATTATTCAGATTTTGAGACGAAAGAACTCCTTTGCTATCAAAATATCCAATATTTCGAAAAAATTTCATTGATTACCCATAGTCAGGAATAGAATAATTGAGGGAAAGATATTAGGATGATAAAAAAAAATGACTGGCAAAGGATAAATTGGCTAGTTCTCAGTATTTAATTAAGAAATCCAATTGTTGGTCATTAAAGAATACAAAAGAAAGAATTTCAAATTTACAAGATACGATCTATCTGGATCTAAAGTGTCAATTCCAACAAATATTGAACTAAAAAAAATTCTTGCTTTCGAAATGGTTTGCCGTCTGAGATGAATCTATTATTTCGATTTGTTATTTGTTATTGAATTGCGTGCACATAAAGACCATAAAAAGAGTTTCGTTTTATGGTTCTTTCATATACGTTTTCTTTAATTGAATGAACGTTCTGATTCTCAATTTATCAAAATACTTCAATTGGTACACGCAAGAAATAGGCTAATTCAGCAGCCTTTTGTTCAATTTCTCGTGGAGTCAAATTCTCATCAGTACGGGTCAAGGGAATGGACCCCTGGCCTCGGATGTCCATATAAAGAACACGACGAGCATAAATACCCTCTTTAACTTCTATTCTAACGGACTGAATATCTTTTATAAGGAATCGGAGGAATATGCGACGATTTTTTCCCGGAAATCCCCAACGAAAGATACAGACTATTCCCTCCTTTCTATCGAATCGATCATAACCACTACCTACATTCCAGGAAATTGTGCACCACAAATAAGAGCTAATAAAGAGACCCGCAATTCCGTAGAAAGACATCACGATTCCTTGTGGAAAAAAAATGATTTGCTGAGGCGGAAAAAAAGATAGCAAATTTCTACCAAGATAACTGGAAGTTCCAACTAATAAGAAGCCTAATGAACCTAAAAAAAGGATCAAGGCCCAGCAGAAATTACTTATTTTTCGAGACCCCGTTATAAGTTCTATCCATATATCGTCTGATCGCCAAGTCATACTTTACTCGATTGCATTTTATTGGAATTGAGATAATACCCCAGAGAAATTTGACTTTACTTTTTTGTTTCCGAAGTAACTCTCATCAACTAGCACTAGTTTGAGGTGAACTAGCACTAGTTTGATGTCAACCTTTAGGAGTAATTCATCAAATTGGTTAAATCTAAAATAATAACATACTCTTTATTTAATACGATCCCACTATACATATCGATATACATATAGATTCACCGACTACATTTCAGCCATCCAGAGATCCTGATCTATTTGAAAATTGCTAGAATTGATATATCCATATATCATGTTTCTGCGGGCATAAGAGTTTTTTCCTTTATGTTCGGTGGAAATCACATGTTATACTATACTCCAATAAATAGATATCCGTGTTATGATACAAGTCCACGTTTTCAAAAAAAAAAATGGATGAGATTGGGTCCCAGCGGATCTAAACAATCTTGTTTTTTTGAACATGAAGAAATAAAGAAGCCATTGCAATTGCCGGAAAGACTAGGCCTACTAACGGCACAAAAATAGATGGAAGGTTCAAATTTGTCATAGAAGGGGTACCTCGATTTACTATTTGTATCTGTTATTATGTTATTATATAAATAAAGATATCTTGTAATAATTATAATTAAATTAAGAATTTGAATTCTAATTAGATAATATTTATTATTAATAGAATTTGAAGAATTTGAAATTCTTAGTATAGATCGAAGTATCGATATATCTAAATCTAACTGAGTACGTATAATAAGAATAAGTGCAAAGAATGTAGAACTGTAGAACTAAATAAATGGACTTATTCATCTCCTCCATGAGAAAGATATGTATGATAATAAACTTTATTATTTTTCTTCATTTCTTTGTCTTTTGTTCTTGTCTTCTACTTTTCTAAAAATAGATAAAGAGTTTTTTACAGATTATCGACGGATTCGTTCGAATCCGACCCAACATGGATTTTTAGCTAAAATGGTTTTTCGGTAGATAGAGAAAGATACAAAACTCTATTATCTCTATTGAAATTTCAAATTATATACCTAAGACAAGACCAAATTCGTTTTATTTTACTAATTTCACGAAAGGAAGAACTCACTCTTGGTGATAAAGGTTTCTTGATTCGTAATCAGGAATATAGGTCAAAAAAAGAGTTATCCTCAACTTTCGTTTTAATTCTTTCTACAATTCGATCTTCTATCACCAAAGAAAAGGCCATTATTATCTTATTTACTTTGATTCCGATAAACTAACTACTTTTTGCTACAAACACAAAAAAAATAATTGAACTTAGTGCTCTACTTGATTTTGCTTGACTTTTGATTCAAAGGAAAAAAGGCGTGGAGCTTAAATAACTCACTCAGAACGCTTTTTAAAAGATTACGTGGTACAATTAGGTCGAATAAACCCTTCTGGAATAAGTATTCAGCTGCTTGTGAACCTTCGGGTACTGTTTTATTCAATGTTTGTTCAATTACTCTTTTACCTGCAAATGCAATGTAGGCATTGGGTTCGGCAATAATGATATCCCCCAACATACCAAAACTAGCTGTCACTCCACCAGTTGTCGGAGATGTAAGGATTGATACATAAAATAATTTTTTATTTAATTGATAATCATATAAAGCAGACGATATTTTAGCCATTTGCATCAAGCTCAAACTTCCTTCCTGCATGCGCGCCCCCCAGAAGCACACACTATCATAAGAGGTAAATTTTGATTGGCAGCGTGTTCAATCAAACGGGTGATTTTCTCTCCGACTACGGATCCCATACTACCCCCATAAACTGAAAATCCATAACCCCAATTGCTACGGGAATGCCGTTTAGTTGGCCTATGCCTGTTTGAACAGCCTCGGTTAATCCTGTCTTTCTTTGATAAGAATCAATACGGTCTTTATAAGGCTCCTCCTCCGAATGAAATTCAATGGGATCCAGCGAGACCATGTCTTCATCCATAGGATCCCAAGTACCCGGATCGATCAAAAGTTCAATTCTATCCGAACTACTCATTTTCAAATGATATCCACATTGTTCACAAATATTCATTTTTGATTTCAAAAATTTCTTATAATTTAATCCATAACAATTTTCGCATTGAACCCACAAATGCTTGTATTTTTGAGTTACCTCGAGATCATTAGAACTTTCTCTTATAGTTAAATCACTGCCCTTTGTGCGAGTTCGTCTACTGGAACCCTCGTTTTCACTACTATTTAGACTTTGACCACTACAAATGGCCCTATAAATGTAACTGTCACCGTAACTCTCACTACCACTTATAATGGAAGTATCTATACAGATTTGAGACTGAAGATAATTATCAATGCAACTATTAATGTGATTATTCCAACTATATTGAGTATCATACATGTAAGACATGTAAGAATTATAGTAGGGATCTTCGCCCCTAAATCCATTATTCAGATAACTCGAGTTTCGATAACTATAAAAAGAACTTTCTAGTTCACTCAGAAAAGAATGATCGTTGTCAACCTCAAAAATCTTATTTTCAATATCAAAATAGATGGAATAACTGTCCCCATTCCTATCACTAACTAAAAAAGTGTCATCAGAGATGAAATTCCAAATGTCTTTAACGCCGAATAAATAATCAACATTACTGCAACTATGAATGTTTTTCACTTTTAGATTTGGATCTTCACTGGTATTTTCAATAGGACCAAGACTGCCCATTGATTTATTTAGCCCACACCTGCGTTCGAACTCCTTCTTAAACAACATCGAATTAAACCACCATCTTTCCATAGAGTTTTCTTGCCCCCTATTTGCATGAAAATACAATAGATGAATAGTCATTCGCTATAAAATTCTTTATTTGAATATCTTATTTCCTATCAGACTAAGCATAGAAATCCAATCACTAGGATTATTAACTAATACGGATTGTGAGTATTCAAAAAAAGTTCTGAATCTGGGGGAACACTTCACTATATATTAATATGTTGGAACCCCCTTTTATTATTTAAAATAATAGAATTTTTGATAAAGGGCGGCTTCTCCTATGTCGTGTCAAATTCGCATCGAAAAAAAGAGATTTGTCCTCTCTTATAAAGAAATAAAAAAAATTCGTAAAATCTCGTCTAATCTAATACTAATATCTAATCACTAACTAATCTAACAATCTAAAATCTAATAATAAGTAATAAATTAAGGTTCTATTTCAACACGGAACAAAGGGGACAATATACAGGATGGGTAGAAAGAGTTGGAATACTTGGCTTGATTCAGGGAAACTACAAACTACAGGATAGAAAAGAATATACCAATCCTAAGGATCCGTAGGATTAATTGTGGATCCAAGACAATAATAGAAAGATTTGAGTCTTAGATTTTGATTTAGTTTTCTAGATTTTGTATTTCAAATCTTGATCAAAATATATGCAATAGAATCTTAGTTGTATTCGGCTCAATCCTTTTAGTAAAAGATTGGGCCGAATTAAATTGTAATGTAATTCAATTAAGAGAACGAAGGATAATTACTTGAGTTCTTTCTCCTTATCCTTCTTTATTTCCTGCTAATTTATCTGCTAATGTCTACTGTTTTTACTTATCCAAAACGTCCACTGCTGCAAAATTAAATACGATCTCTTTCCATACCTCACAAGCAGCAGCTAGTTCCGGGCTCCATTTGCAAGCCTCGCGAATAATCTCATTACCTTCCCGAGCAAGATCACGTCCTTCATTACGAGCTTTTACACATGCTTCTAGAGCTACTCGATTAGCTACGGCACCTGGCGCATTACCCCAAGGATGTCCTAAAGTTCCTCCACCGAACTGTAGTACGGAATCATCCCCAAAGATCTCGGTCAGAGCAGGCATATGCCAAACGTGAATACCTCCTGAAGCCACAGGTAGAACACCTGGTAAAGAGACCCAATCTTGAGTGAAATAAATACCGCGACTTCTATCTTGTTCAACAAAATCATCACGCAGTAAATCAACAAAGCCCAAAGTTATGTCTCTTTCACCTTCAAGTTTACCTACTACGGTACCAGAGTGAATATGATCTCCACCAGACATACGTAACGCTTTTGCTAATACCCGGAAGTGGATACCATGATTCTTCTGTCTATCAATAACCGCATGCATTGCACGGTGGATGTGAAGAAGTAGACCATTATCTCGGCAATAATGAGCCAAGGTAGTATTTGCGGTGAATCCCCCGTTAAGTAGTCATGCATTACGATCGGAACGCCCAATTCTCTAGCAAATACAGCTCTTTTGATCATTTCTTCGCATGTACCTGCAGTAGCATTCAAGTAATGCCCTTTGATTTCACCTGTTTCAGCCTGTGC
>JAJJBR010002669.1:0-20735 GCA_022817965.1 Solanum lycopersicoides
TAATTTCCAATATTAATCGACTTAGTTCGATAGTTATGGATGGATTTGATTGATGATTGGAGATTATAAAAATATATCGATGGTCTATACTAATCAATGTTATTAGTAGTAATTATTATAGATTTTCAAACACTCTTGATGCTCCATTTCGACACCAACAAATATTTAACTAAACACTCTCTTTTGTGACCATGTCTTAAAATGTTGCCATAAAAAAAAAATCTCAAGCACTACTATTTGTCTTTCAAACTAGGAATGTTTTGATTTATCTCTAACATGCATAGACAGTTACTGAAGAAGCAATAAATTACTATAGACTAGTATTGATTTCTAGATGTCTCAGCAATGCAAGCGCAAAAAATCATAGTAAGTACAAAATTAAAGAATGGTTTGGTAGGATGTATCACCGAAAATAATATATGCATCTGGACTAATATATCTCATTCTGTACTATTTTTATATATCCTACCAAACGATTTCTAACATTAAACCACTGTACTAATTTTATACATCCTATCAAACGATTTCTAACATTAAACCACACAGGCACCTAAAGCTAGGTTTAATCGTACACTAATAAACTCATGCCATAAAATACACTACATAACTTATGCATTGTTGAGTTGATCCTATAAGAAAATATGGAGCCCCCATTCGACTAAGCAAAAAATAATAATTACAGTAGTAAATACTTAAAAAGTTAAATATTAGATGCTT
Organism: Solanum lycopersicoides; assembly: GCA_022817965.1. Taxonomy (NCBI): domain Eukaryota; kingdom Viridiplantae; phylum Streptophyta; class Magnoliopsida; order Solanales; family Solanaceae; genus Solanum; species Solanum lycopersicoides. The sequence continues at coordinate 718 of JAJJBR010002669.1, forward strand.
CTAGTCTTCATCAGTATAACTACAACGCACCTGAGAAATTAATCGACGGTTATTCCACAAAGCTGAGTCGTGATAAAATGCCATGTCTTCAAAAACCTTCTGATCTGAAAATTCCAGTAAAAAGCAATTAAAATATGATCACGATTTACAAGTTGTACTAAATTGCTTGAGGGGAAAAAATATAATATGACCAGAAGTATCGAAAACCAAAATCCGTACAGAAGAAATGGTGAAAATTGCCTTTAGCTGTCGAAAAGAAAACTGAAAATTAAACTAAAATGGAAAAGCATAAGATATAAACAGCAAATCGGTGTATGAATCAACGCCATTAAAAACGGGAGAACAAGCACTGATGAGAAGAAAACCTTTAACAAACAGAACCGGGAAAAAATTGATCGTACAATACGATTCAAAGAGGATCCAACGAACTAACGAAGAATAGTGAGTGATTATTGTGGTATTTGATGCAAAAATGGAGATGAGAGACATGAATACGTACCTGTAACACGAGTTCGATTCTAGAAATGGAAGGAGAGAGAGAGGGGGGGGGGAACGGTGTAGAGAGAGAAAGGCATGAAAAATATCTTTGTGGTGGATTGAGGACTTTATATAGTGGGGTTGTGAAATTGAGGGTACCACCCAACAACATTGGGACGTATATGGGTTTGACGGGTTGTGTGATTCTCTTGGGCCTGCTGCTGTTTCAATGTGGCCAACTAGTCATTATATATTATGAGAAACCCGGGTTACTTTTTCTTTTAGGGGAACAGCTGGCTGTCTCACCTTGGCCAACTTGACTTTTTTTTTTTGAATTCGTACAATTGAGTCGTTTCGATGAGCTATACGATATAATTATTTCAAAATTAAATATTTCCTTCGATTCATTTTATATAATAATATTTGATTGAGCACAGAGTTTTAAAAATAATAAAGATTTTGAAATATTTATTAAATTGTCTTTCAAAATGTAAATTCATTGTTCTCTCCCTCTCATAAATGTATTAGAATACTATTTTAAAAATTAAGTGGGAGTAATAAAGATAAAAGAGAAATTGTATCTTTAAATGCTTATCATATAAAAAAAATGAGACATTCTTTTTTAAACGTACAAAAAAATGGTGCCACATAAATCATATGTTGTGTTTGGTTAAAGATATTAAATATTTTTTTTAAATTATTTATTTATTTATATCTTAGTGATAAAATAAGTTATTATATATATATATATATATGTCGAAATAATGTACCCAGACATGGCCATAGATGTTTAACATCAATATAAGATTCGAACAATGTTAATGGATTGGTTGAACCCGTACATCTTTGTATATAATTTAACTTACAGAAATTGGACATACAAACATATAGCCAACGGATCTAGAATTCAATTTAAACTCAATGAGTGTTACTTTTTAGATTCTTACTAATAAACTCAAATTTATTTAATATCATGGATTCATATGTATACTTTTTGTAATTTTATTAATTATTTATATAACTTTTATATTCCGCAACAAATAATTTTCAATAAAAATGAACCCGTTGCATCAACGTTTATGTGTAATTTCAATATTTATTTTCTTATGACAAAGGAAATTCACAGTCGTTATTTTTTGGGTGCACACAGAATAAATTTCCGCTATTATACAATAACTCACAAATCATATAAAAAAGATAACTCAAGGCATGTTTAATTTCAATTATTGCTAATGAATATTAAGTGTTGTGATAATATTTCACTGGTTTTAATCCCGAATACACCTTTATCTGTATAGTATTACATGCCTACCACTCACAAGTATATTATTTATTACTTAACATAATGTATGAACACTGTAACATTTTTTATGAATTTAAAAAAACCTTCATTCAAATGGATATCCATTATCGCTACTCCAAAGATATAATATTTATCAAGCATGTTCAAATTTGAATATATATATTTTTAAGTATAAAATTTAATTATATATAATATAATATTTTGAAGAAAAATATCTCGTTTATCACTACGCCTGTAATTATTTGAACGCACGTTGCTAAGAGATCTCTGGCCCTCAAGTGGAGTAAAAGTGAAGTTTCATGATTGAACTAATTAATTCATGCAGAATTTTTTGATTATTGAACAAAAAGAAAGTTAAGCTTTTAAACCCTAAAAATTACCAAACTCCACAACCCTTCCACTAGTGGCTGTTTCGTTGTCTGCAACCGAGAAGCAACAAGCATCTCTTTTTGTGCTTTTCGATCGTAAACGAGTTAAAAATGTAAATTTTAAAAATTTAATATTTAAATATATCTTAACATTAAATCAATTATATTTGTAAAAAAATAGTTTTTATATATTATTTATTTATATTTCTCAAATGAAGAGATGTGACATTTTCTTCTAGAAGCCAAATTCTTAGTTAAGACCTCCACGTGTAAATACAAGAAAGAACCACGCACTCTCCTCTATATTCTACAATAAGAAAACCAATCTTGAAACATTGCATTTGAAACAAAAAAACACTAAGGTTATTAAAAAGGTTTAGTAGTAATCAGGGTGGATCCACCCTATACCGTGCGGTACACGTGTATTCGATAATTTTAAAAAAAATTATATATATACATATATTTAATTTGAAAAACTGATAGTAATTAAGTTATAGTTAAAAGTGCACCCATAAAAAATATAAAATGTCCTTATATAATTAATAGAAGATAGAGATATCATCCATTACATCAGAATTCACGCCTATGTAGTAATAATAATAATAGTAATTAATTATGTAAACGTAGAGGTTCCCTGCGTACCTGTCACATGAGACGTGTCAAGTTCCTGTCCTTTCAATTCAACTTTAAAAAAATGAATTAAAGCAAGAATATATTTTTTTCTCTTTCATGTTGAGCGACAAGAGAAAGTGAAATTTTAATCCCATTTGGTCTAAAGAAAGATTTGTTTATTGGTGTGAGGAAAATAATAATCTGTACGATTAGTACATGATCAATTATTTTATAGTAGTATAAGATCTATGGTCACTTTATTAGGAGACCAATAATAAAAAGTATTTTTTTCTCCATTCAACAATAATTATTCGTTATTAACGTGATATACATCACATTTTAGATATAATAAATACAATATTGAAGAAAAATGAATTTAATTAATGATATATAAGTGTAAATATATATATCATAAAATGGATAAATATTACTTCCTTTGTTCCTAATTACTTGTATACTTTTAAATACACACTTATTAAGAAAACAATTATTAACATAATGAGTTTTCTATTTTATTCCGATTAATTATGAAGTAGATGTATTAAAAACTTAAAATTTCTAAGAAACCTTTCCCAAATTAATTAATTGAGGTATAATGAATAAAAAAACTATCTTTTTTTGATTTGTCAAAATGAATAAATAATTAAAATAATTAAAAAAATATATAAACTAGTAATTAAAGACAAAGAAAATATTAAATAATTTAAAATAATATAGTGAATAATTATTGCTAACGGAGGAAATACGAAGAGTTGGAAGATGGTGAGGGGTATGTCTAGGTTATTAGAACATAAAGTTGCTAAATAAATTATGTGAAACCTACGAAGGCAACAAAGTGGATAACTCTATCTATCAGAATTAGGCAGATTAAAAAAGTAAAACCAATAAGAAAAAGTTCACATGAAAATTTTTCTTTTGATTGATTAAGAAGTTCATATTGAGTAATTATAATTAGTAGGTATATATAGATTTTAATTATAGAAATGGACTCGTGGAGATTAAGCAGAGATCAAGGCCAAAAGTGGGGAGATTGGAGACTTGTTGCCAATAGATAGTCGAAACGTGTTAGATTAATTAAAAGGATGATTTGATTACTCTACTGTTGAAGAATAGTGCATCGTAAAGTGGATGTGGAAACATTACGTGTTGAGAAATAGTGCATGAGGAATAGTGCATCATTTGGACAAATATTTTTTCCGTTTTAAAAAGGATAACTTAGTTTGATTTATAACAGAGTTTAAGAAAAGAAAAAAAGACTTTTTAATCTTGTGATTCTAAATTAAAGTTATGTTAAATGTATCAAAATGTCCTTTAATCGTGTGATCTTAAACATGTCACGTGAAAAGTTAAAGTATTCTTTTTAAAATAAACTAAAAAGAAAATAAGAACATTTTTTTTGAAATAGAGAGAGTTATTTTTGCATGCGATAGAGTAGAGTATGGTTGTTTGGGAGGGGTGGATTGAAAAGTCACCTAAACTCACAAACCGTTTAATCATAGATTTTTCAAATAATATTTGAAAAAAAAAAAATTGACATGTTACAAATCCACTTTATTATGTGGATGTTTATGTTAATCCATCCTAACGTAATGTATCTATTAATTGTAATTAATTAACTATGTTCTAACGTATTTGTCAAATGTTGTAAAGGATAGTTTGAATTTCCTATAAAAGGATAGTCTTTCACCCTTGTGAAATACACTTGAAGAGAATAACAAAGCTCTCAATCTTTATACTTGTCATCACCACTTGTCTTACCTTATTGTTTGTGTATTCTTGTATTTTTCTCTCATTTTACAACACGTTATCAGCACGAGTCTCTAACCAATTAAGGCCTACTTAATTCAGAATTAACTTTTTTCTTAAACGTTAATCATTTTTCTTTCCGAGTCAGTATTAGTTTGTCATTTATAATAAACAAACCAACATCATAATATTAACTCAATTATTTTATGATAGTTTTTCATCATGTCGAATTTATCAAAACTTGAATTTGTGGCACTAGACATTTCTGGAAAGAATTATTTGTCATGGGTACTTGATGCTGAAATTCACCTTACCGCTAAGGGTCTTGGTGATAGTATAATTGAAGGAAATACGACATCAAGTCAGGATAAAGTGAAAGCTATGATTTCCTTCGTCATCATCTTGATGAAAGCCTGAAGGTTGAATACCTAACGGTGAAAGATTCACTTGAATTGTGGATAGGTTTGAAGGGAGGTATGACCACCTCAAGGCAACGGTATTGCCAAGGGCTCGTTATGAGTGGATGCACTTACGATTTCAAGATTATAAAACCGTAATTGAGTATAATTCTGCTGTATTTAGAATAACTTCCCAATTGAAATTATGTGGAGAAATAATAAAAGATGAGGACATGTTGAAAAAGACACTAACTACTTTCCATGCCTCTAATATGATATTACAACAGCAATATCGTGAAAAAGGTTTTCAGAAATACTCTGAATTGATCTCATGTCTTCTGGTGGCTGAGCAACATAATGACCTTCTTATGAAAAATCACGAAACTCGTCCCGCTGGAAGTGCTCTATTACCGGAGGCACACGCGGTTGAAGCACATGGCCAGTTTGAAATAAGATAAAACAATCGGAGCCATGACAATGTGCGCGGACGTGACAAAGGCAAAAACGATATAGTAATCGTTGAGGTGGTGGTCATAACAGAAGGGAGAACAATATAGGTTCTCAAAATAATCCTTCTAAAGGAAAGGGCGATCACTGTCATTGTTGTGGCCTTAAAGGTCACTGAAAAAATGAATGTCGGGCACTTGAACATTTTGTCAGGTTGTATCAAAATTCCTTTAAAAGGAAAAAAAATAAAGGTGGCGCCTCCTTTTCTAAAGTCCGAGTAGAGTCATATTTGACTCTTAAAGATGATGTTCAGGCAGGATCTTCTCAAAAATATAATGAGAATGTTGAGGCAAACTTAGCATTGAAAGATAATACTTTTGATGGGCTCGATGATATTACTCATCTGGAAGCTGAGGACTTTTTTGGGGATCACAACTAAGATTGATAATTGAGCAAGGAAATGAATAATGTTTTTATGTATTTTTAATGTCTTAATTAAAGTTTATGTACTTAAGATTTATTTTGTTAAATTTCGTACTTCTTACTATGTATTTTTATTCTTATGAAGATAAATAAAAAATTTCAGTCTTCAGTTGGATCCAAGATGAGTAGTGGAGATATGTGTCTTCTAGACAGTGCCACAACTCATACGATACTAAGAGAAAAGAAATATTTCTCTTCTTTGGTAATGAAAAAGGCATATGTTAATACAATATCCGGTAGTACAAAATTGATTGAGGGCTCTGAAAGAGCAACCTTATTACTACCGGGAGGAAAATTAATTGTAATTGACAATGCATTGTATTGTAGTAAGTCTCATAAAAACTTGTTAAGTTTCAAGGTTATTCACCAAAATGACTATCATGTTGAGAGTGCGAATGAAGAAAGGTGAAATACCTTTATATTACTACAATAAATGCGGATAAGAAAAGTGTGCATGAAAAATTGTCAGCACTTTCTTCTGGGTTGTACCATACAAATATTCGTACAGTTGAATCACATGCCGTAGTAAACAAAAGGTTTACTGATTATAATAATTTTATCATTTGGCATGACCGGTTGGGCCATCCCGATTATAATGTGATGCGCAAAGTAATTGAGAATTCACATGGACATACTTTGAAGAATCAAAATGTTCTTCAATCAAAGGAATTCTCTTGTGCTGCTTGTTCACAAGAAAAGTTGGTTATCAAACCATCAGTGACTAAGGTTGAGGTGAAATTCCCTGCATTTCTGGAACGCATACAAGGTGATATATGTGGACCTATTCACCCTGCATGTGGACCATTTAAATATTATATGGTCTTGATAGATGCATCTACAAAATGGTCTCATGTGTGCTTATTATCAACTCGCAATATGACTTTTGCGAGGTTGTTGGCTCAAATAATAAGGTTAAAAGCACAATTTCCAGATTATGCAATAAAAACAATTCGTTTTGATAATGCTGGTGAACTTACATCTCAGGCATTTAATGATTGTTGTTTGTCAACTGGAATAACAGTTGAACATCTTGTTGCACATGTTCATACTCAAAATGGTTTAGCAGAGTCATTGATTCAACGTCTTCAATTGATAGCTAGACCTTTGTTGATGAGAACAAAGTTGTCTGTTTCGATATCATGCTATTTTGCATGCAGCAGCACTTATGTGCATAAGGCCAACCAGTTACCATGACATCTCCCCGTTATAATTAGTTTTTGATCAGGAGCCAAATATTTCCCATCTTAGAATATTTGGTTGTGTGGTATATGTTCCAATTGCTCCACCACAACGCACAAAGATGGGTCCCTAAAGAAGAATGGAGATATATGTTGGGTATGAATCTCGTTCGATTATAAAATATTTGGAACCTAGAACTGGAGATTTATTTACGGCAAGGTTTGCTGATTGTCATTTTGATGAATCAGTATACCCAACATTAGGGGAAGAACAAAAGAAGTTGGAAAATGAGATAGATTGAAATTCACTTTCACTGTCTCATTTAGATCCTCGAACAAATCAATGTGAGCAAAAAGTTCAAAAGATAATTTATTTGCAGAATATTGCAAATCAACTGCCGGATGCATTTACTAACCTTCCACGGGTTACTAAATCATATATTCCAGCTGCTAATGCTCAAGTTCGAGTTGATGTCCCTATAGGACAAAATGTTAAGGCAAATGAGTCTGGACCACGCTTAAAACGTGATAGACCAATTGGTTTCAAGGAAAAAAATCCTCGAAAAAGGAAAGGAATAAATGATCAAGATAATGATCATAATATAGAGGCACTTGTTCATAAAGAGCTCCGAGACATAATAAATGATGACACCACAAAGGAGGTCCATGTACCTGAAAGTAATGAGAATAAGGAAATCTCTATAAATTATGTCTCGACGAGAAAAAGATGAAATTGAAATAATATTGTGGTGGATAATATTTTTGCCTATAATATTGCAGTTGAGATAATGCAACAAGATGAGGATTTGGAACCAAGATCTGTCAACGAGTGTAGACTGAGAAATAATTGGTCAAAATGGAAGGAAGCAATTCAAACAGAATTGACTTCACTTGAAAAACGTAAAGTTTTTGGACCAATAGTCCGAACATCTGAAGGTGTCAAGCCAGTGGGGCATAAATGAGTTTTTGTGCGAAAACGCAATGAAAAAGGTAAAGTCATAAGATATAAAGCACGACTTGTTGCACAAGGATTTTCGCAAAGGCCTGGCGTTGATTATGAGGAGACATATTGTCCTGTAGTAGATGGAATCACCTTCAGGTATCTAATAAATATGACAGTTCATGAAAAGCATGAAATACGTTTAATGGACGTTGTCACAACCTATTTGTATGGTTCACCAGACCATAATATTTTTATGAAAATCCCTAAAGCACTCAAAGTTCCTGAAGCATATAAAAATTCAAAAGAAAGTTGTTCAATAAAGCTTCAAAAATCCTTATATGGATTAAAATAATCAGGGCGAATGTGGTATAATCGTCTTAGCGAATATTTGCTAAATGAAGGATACAAGAATGACCCTATTTGTCCTTGTATTTTTATACGAAGGTCAAAATCTAATTTTGTAATAATATCTGTTTATGTTGATGACTTGAATATCATTGAAACTCCTAAAGAGCTTTCAAAAGTCGTTGAGTGTTTGAAGAAAGAATTTGAAATGAAAGATCTTGGTAAGACAACATTTTGTCTTGACCTTCAGATTGAACATTTGACAAATGAAATATTCATCCATCAATCAATATATACTGAAAAGGTTTTGAAACGATTTTACATGGATAAATCACACCCATTGAGTACCCCGATGGTTGTGAGAACTCTTGATATAAATAAAGATCCATTCCGACCTCAAGAAAAGGATGAAGAGGTTCTTGGTGATGAAACAACATATCTTAGTGCTATTGGGGCACTAATGTACCTTGCCAACAATACTCGGACAGATATTTGTTTCGCAATAAGTTTATTGGCGAGATTCAGCTCATGTCCAACAAGAAGACATTGAAAAGGTGTTAAACATATATTCAGATATCTTCAAGGAACAATTGATATGGAATTGTTGTATTCTAATGTATCCAAGTCAGAATTGATCGGTTATGCAGATGCAGGGTATTTGTCTGACTCACATAAAGCCCGATCTCAGACACGCTATTTATTCACATATGGAGGTACAACTATATCATGGCGTTCAATGAAGCAAATAATAGTTGCTACTTTTTCAAATCATGCAGAGATAATAGTCATTCATGAAGCCAGTCGAGAGTGTGTATGGTTGAGATCAATGATTCAACATATTCTGCAATTATGCGGTCTTTCTGTGCAAACAAAGACTCCAACAATATTGTATGAAGATAATGCTGCTTGCATAGCTCAATTAAAGGGAGGATATATAAAAGGAGATCGAACAAAGCATATTTCACCTAAGTTCTTTTTCACACATGATCTTCAACAAAATGGTGAGATAAATGTTCAACAGATTCGTTCGAGTGATAATCTTGCAGATTTATTCACTAAGGCATTGCCTACGTCAACATTTGAGAAGCCAAGATATAAGATTGGGATGCGTCGTCTCCAAAATATCAAATAAGTTCTTCATCAGGGGGAGTAAATACGCGCTGTACTCTTTTTCCCTTAGCCAAGGTTTTGTCCCATTGGGTTTTCCTGGTAAGGTTTTTAATGAGGCATCACTCAAGGCGTATTACAAGATGTGTGTACTCTTTTTCCTTCACTAGGCTTTTTCCCACAGGGTTTTTTCCTAGTAAGGTTTTAACGAGGCACATTATCTATAAACATCCAAGGGGGAGTGTTACAAATCCACTTTATTATGTGGATGTTTATGTTAATCCATCCTAACGTAATGTATCTATTAATTGTAATTAATTAACTATGTTCTAACGTATTTGTCAAATGCTGTAAACGATAGTTTGAATTTCCTATAAAAGGGTAGTCTTTCACCCTTGTGAAATACACTTGAAGAGAATAACAAAGCTCTCAATCTTTATACTTGTCATCACCACTTGTCTTACCTTATTGTTTGTGTATTCTTGTATTTTTCTCTCATTTTACAACATGACAAATAGTATTTGGTCATACAATTTATTATTATTTGATAAATATCTCAAATATTAATTTTTTTTAATATTTGAATCAAATCTCATTATTTGGGATATTTTGAAAATTGAAACTCTACATCAACTTTTATCTTTTACAAAAACACTTTCAATAATAATTATTTGTGTTGTATTACATAATTTTTACGTAAACACTAAATTAACGATTAAGTATTCAGTGAATAGCAAAAGATGATATGGTTGTTGATGAAAATGATGAACAATCGGCTCAGAGTGACAAAGTCATGTGCTTTGTCTACTTCACGATGTATAAAATTATGCTTGTCGCACTCATTCTAAATTACCACATTTCTCTAGTGTTATAGACACTATTTGTTATTTGTTGTAACAAAGATTCCATTGACTTGTAATACAATTTATGGTTTATTTTGATATTTTTAAAACTTACAGGTATAAATTATATTTTTCAAAAAAAGTAAAATATATTTCTCAAATACCATGGTCAAACACATGATAAAGTTTCACCCAAATATTCACCTAAATAATATTTACCAAGAATATATAAAAATTTATGATCAAACGTTAGCTTAGTACTTTCTCTATTTATATTTCACTGTTACAATTTTAAAATTTATGTTTGTTCTTACAAAATTAGATAAGTCTTTCGTAATACCCTTATTAGTTAGTATATAAGATGGAAATGAATCAATTACTGCTTAGTTTTCTTATATCGGTCATTTGAGACTAATAATATTCAAATGCGAAATAAAATAAATAATGTAATTTATGTATTCATTTTATATAATAGCAAGCACTAAGCCATATTTATTTTTGTAAAAACAACGTTTATATAGATATGAAGAGAGCGCCTTTTGCTCAAAGTCTGTATATATATTAAGAAATTTATTAAATATTTTATATTTAATATTAAATTTTATTGTTGTTGTAGAATTAATTTGAGGTACTGTGAGGACTTATTAACTTTAAAATTCAAAGCATAAATCCACCTATGCTATGTGGGTGTGTTTGGAATTGAGAATAAAAAAACTAGTGCTATTTTTTTGTTTGATTGGGTCGAAATTTCTTAAGAAAATTAATAATAATAACAATAACCTAATTTCACGAGTGAGACTAGGGGTGTCAAAAATGAATCCAAACATATATAATCAACTCAACTCGTTCAGAATTTTAAGGGTTGGGCTCAAGATAATTTTGAATTGGGTTCAATCTCAATCCATTCAAGCTTAATCAATTTGAGGAGAATTCTCAATTAAGCCTAATTCAGTCTCTAATTTCAACCCGTTTTAAAATTTTTATTTAGGTATGTTTCTATATTTAAAGGTATAAATTATTATCTATTTAACATCTTTTGAGATTTATTTATCCATTTGTTACTTTTTTAACAAAAATTCTTGAGCGAAAATTCAAATTGTGATTATAAAAGTTAATTATCAATATGTTTTATTATTGAAATTAATCGGGTCAAATTGAACGGGTCAAGACCCAACCCGTTTTTTAGCTCATTTGAGCCCAACCAATTTGAGCCCAACGTAAACTTGGACGGATCAAGACCAACCCGATTTCTACTCAACCCATTATAATATTTTCAATTTCAACCAACCCGCCCATTCGACACCCCTAAATTAGACTAATGAGATTTAAAAAAAAAAACGTAAATAACATCTCAAATATATTGTCTCTACTTCACTCACTCAAAGCCTCCGCGTACGCCCCACCACCCTCTCCACTAGTAGGTGTATCGGTCTGCGACCGAGCAGCAACATACTCATTTGTTCGTTTTCATAAGCCAAATATTTTACTTCTCATATTTTTATTTTACAGACCTAGTATATATTTTAATTTTCATATTTTTATTTATTAATTTTAATTACTTAAATGTTAATCTCGGTTCATGAATATTCTCTCTACTAACTAAATAAAGAGATAATCTAAGCAACTATCAATATTAAAGTATGTGTATATGCTTTTCACTTAAATTTTCTATAATAATTAATCAGTATTTACTATTTTAAGAACAATTATTTCTAAGAGTGAAATAAAAAAAAAACTACTTAAATTTTTATTTTTTTCAAATAATAATAGTAGATGTTCCCTGTCTACCTGTCACGTGTGACGTGTCAAATCTTTTGCCTTCAAATTCAACTTAAAAAACCACAAAAATATGAAGATATTTTTTTCTCTCTCATGTTAACCGAACGACAATAGAAAGTGAAATTATAATCCCATTTGGTGTAAAGATCTATTTATTGGTGCGATTGAAAATTAGATTCTGTACAATATATTATTATTTTTATTTTATATAACATATTTAGTCACTTTATTATATGGGGAAACCAATAATAAGAAGTTGTAGGGTGGTGAGGGGATATATCAGGGTTATAAGAACAGTAAATAAATTATACTCTCTCTGTTTTACAAAGAATGACCTAGTTTGATTTGGCACGGAGTTTAAGAGTATAAAGAAGACTTTTGAATCTTGTGGTCCAAAATTAAAGTTAGGTCAAATGTACAAAATTGCTCTTTGATCTTGTGGCCTTAAACATGCCATGTGAAAAGTTATTACCAAAAAAAGAAAGAGGTCATTATTTTTAAAACATACTAAAAAGGAAAGAAGGTCATTCTTTTTAAAACAGAGGGAGTAATAACCTACGAAGGAGACGAAATTATTGTACCTAATTACATTAGGCTGGTGAAAAAAATTACACCAATGGGAAAAGAATCACATGATATTGATGGGTACTTGTAATGGATTTAGGCCACTTACATATTGACTAATTAAAAGTTTTATTTCACCCGTCTGATATTAGTTGTTCACATTATTAAAAATTTATGTTTATAAATTAAAAGAGAATAAAAATGTCATTTTACCCTAATTGTAATTTTTTAATTAGAATATAAACAAGTTTGTAAGACTTAAAATTTTTTAATTATAGTATGATTTATTTTTAAAAGATGTGTAAAAAAATGAATAACTAAGATAGGAATGGAAGATATTTCCCAAAGAGATATATATATCTAGAAATGGACTCGTGGATAATTAAGACCGAAATCAAGGCTTAAAGTGGGGAATTTTAATTTGTAAACTTGTTACTTTCTTCTTCTATTTTTTATTTTAAAACTGAAACGTGTTAGTTAGAAGTTGGATTTGACACCATTACACCAATACGTGTTAAGGAAATAGGGTTGTTTAGAGAAGTAGATTTGGGGACATTACGTGTTAGGGTTTGCAAAGATGAGATAATTTGGTATGGGATTTACAATAAAGTATGACATGAACTTTTGTGTTTATATTAAAAAAAACATCTTTTAACTATTCCCAAATTTAAATTGCATTTTTAAAATATTATTTTTTAACAGAAAATATTTTTCAAGTATTAAAAAGTGAATATTTTCATCCTTCTACTAGATATCATCAAGGCAAAGAGATTCTATGAAAACATGAGTAGTTCACGTTACGATCAATAATAATTTTCCTGCATAATTTCATCACTTACTATAAGAAGTTTCTAAAAAATTATTAAAATCTTAAACATTATTGCTTACGGAAACAAAAAATGTTTGGAAAGTATGAGGTACATAATCTGCTCTTTTCTCATTTAGTAATAGAAAGAAGATGAAACTTAATTATCTTCACTTTTTTTCATAGTCAAACTGTATTTAAATCAATAAATTTAGTTGAATACGTTTTGGTGTGGAGACTATGGGCACTATTGATTTCTCACAACTTGAATTTTATTATATCAAAGTAAGGACCTGCTTCGGTCTTACATTAATCTTGATCACACTTGTTGATTGCTTCAGCAACACTCTTTACTTGAGCACTCATTTTTGTTTGTTCTCTTACTTATTTTCTTTGTTTCTTGCTTGGTTTGCTTTTTCTTGGTTGGTTGCAACTCAAATGGATCACCTCTATTTATAGGAAGTGATGAAACAATCTAGCTAAACATATTTTTCTACTATATTCTAGAATATTCCTTTAACTACTTAATTCTAAAACTACCTTATCTAGAACATTTATAAACTATTCTCTCTATAATACTCATTCTAGAGATCTTCCTTCAATTCTCCATAACTCCGGAATATTCTAGATTTTCCTTGACTTGTCTTAAGTACGTAATTAAGTTGGTGATGAATTCTTAACAAATTTTTGGGTCAATCTGATATTTTAGTGATCAAAATATTGATTGTGTCTTGCATTTGAGTTTCATTTTACATTATTAGAAGCGGAAGTCTCCAACAAACGTCTTTCTAGCATATTCAATTAAGAAGAAACATATTTAAACTAATAATATTTTTAGTATCAAATTACATAAAAAATAAATTAAAAAACTGTCAAACTAAAAGATTATGCTAAACTCAATTACCGAAAAAGTTCACAATAATAATTTTTGGAGTATCTAAGAATAATAATTAGGAAGGGATGACTTGATTTTTACGGAATCTGTTAATTTTTTGATAAATTCAAGTAGAAGAATGAAAATTGTTCACTTTTGAAATATTAAAAAATGTCTTATGTTAAGAACGATACTTTAAGTTTAATGTATAGTTTCAGGACGAATTTTTCCAAAACTCATATGTTTTTATTCAAATTTCCTTTTCGTATTTCACATTAAATTCCAATGGACAAACTGGCTCGATATATACTTATTCATACCAAATTAGGATTGTTCAAAACCGAACCGAAATCGATAAGTCAAACCATTAAAATAGTTATTGATTTACTCCGGAAAAACAGCAGGCACATGCTCTAAAAAAGCATGAAGCGTTTGCTGACGTTCGCGCCTTTCATTTTCAACATTTAGAATTCTTTGATTAGTTTTCAATTATTACTTGCTGGGGCGGAGCGTAGACGAGCGAGCAGAGCCAAGGAAAGAGGGAAGCCCGTCATAGAGCAATCGACTAGAAGTAGAAGACTGCTGGCCTGAGAGAAGGCGGTCTCTCTCGGGAAAGATGGTCCAATTTCTCTTCTTTCTTTTTTATTTCAGTTTTTTTTTCAGGGGTCCAAAAGGCTAAAAGGTGGGGGAGAAGGAAACCGAACCTCTAATCGACCTGGACACATAAAGAATTCTCGGCGTCGAGAGAGATTTGAGATTCCGTAAGTAAATCAGTGAGTGCTTTCTAAGAAGGGCTTGGAAGAAGAAAATGAAATAGGAACAACCGCGCTGGTCGTAATAGATCGACTTTTATGCTAGTTCTTGCTCCAGCATGAAAGTTCCATTTTAGTGAAGGACGAAGTACTATGATACTTTCCGTTTTGTCGAGCCCTGCTTTGGTCTCTGGTTTGATGGTTGTACGTGCTAAAAATTCGGTACATTCCATTTTGTTTCTCATCCCAGTCTTTCGCAACACTTCAGGTTTACTTCTTTTGTTAGGTCTCGACTTCTTCGCTATGATCTTCCCAGTAGTTTATATAGGAGATATAGCCGTTTTATTCCTATTCGTTGTTATGATTTTCCATATTCAAATAGCGGAGGTTCACGAAGAAGTATTGCGCTATTTACCAGTGAGTGATATTATTGGACTTAGCTTTTGGTGGGAGATGTTCTTTATTTTAGATAATGAAAGCATTCCATTACTACCAACCCAAAGAAATACGAGCTCTCTGAGATATACGATTTATGCCGGAAAGGTACGAAGTTGGACTAATTTGAAAACATTGGGCCATTTACTTTATACCTACTATTTAGTCTGGTTTTTGGTTTCTAGTCTTATTCTATTAGTAACCATGATTGGGGTTATAGTACTGACTATGCATAGGACTACTAAGGTAAAAAAACATGATGTATTTCGACAAAATGCTCTGGATTCTAGGAGGACTAGAATGAGGAGGACGACAGACCCGCTCACGACAATCAGGAGAAGCACTGGTTCGAATTCACATCGTGAGCTTTAGTGCACTATGGCATTTCCACTAGAAAAAGAATCCCGACATTTCTCGTGTACCTATTATGAAAAGCGTTTGGACTCTGTCTCTTTTTCTTTCGTTCGATGTTTTTCAAATTTTTTTTGAGTCTTTCAGCAGTCCTTGGATCCATCTCCACCAACCAAACTCAAAAACGCATTCCTTCCTCCATTCAGCCTATTGGGCAGTCTTTACCCTTCCTAATCGAAGATCCATATGAGACAAACAACCAACTAGCTTATATCCTTCACTGCAAAACTGCTCCGACTTGGGTTATTGATTTAGTGATTTTGATATTTTTTTTATCGGGTTATCGGTTCTTAACGGGTTAACCGATAACCCGATAGTAAATTAAATAATTATATTTATACCATTTTATATATAAAGTCCTCGACTTAGAGTTTAATTTCCTACTTTTATTTTTGATTGTCTCAAACACTTGATTATTCTACAATGTAAAAGTGTTTGCTTTTGAGCAAGATATAACTTGTGAACTCACGTGCATGATTTATTTGGTTTGTCACCTTGTTTCTAAGTGATTTTCAATGTTCTTTCTTTTTTGTCAAATCTTAACGGTTAAATCGATAACCGAACCTATAACGATCAAAAACTGATAAACCAATAATCGATAAGCCAATGTCTTAATGTATCTATAACGGTTTAGCATCTCTACAAACCAATGACAAATAAGCCAACCTGATAAACTTCAAAAGCGAACCGAATCGACCGATACACAACCCTATACCAAATGTTTACAAATTACACCTAACCAAGTGCGTAGAATACATATAACTCATGAATTATAATTCTGAAAGGTATAAGTGACAAATTAATAATTATTTTTGAAAACACATATTTTGTATTCAAAATTTTATATAATCCGTTCATATATAAACATGAAAAAGATGTATCATTGACAAGAACAGTACTACAAAATTGATATGGCATTCAAATACTAAGGCACGAATAAGAGCCCGTTTGAATGGGCTTAAAAAAAGTACTATTGAAAGTGCTGAAAATTATTTTTAAAATAAGCAGTTATGCGTTTGGATAAAAGTGCTGAAGTTAAAAAAAAAATGTTGTTGATGTGTTTGGCAAATAAGTGCTGATAAACAGCTTGTTTAATCAAAATGTCTGAAACACCCTTAAAAGTTGTTAATATGATCAAAGTTGATTAATTTAATAATAATAATATAATAATAATAATAATAATAATAATAACAAATAATAATAACAATAATAATAATAAAATAATATGAAAATAATAATAATAATAATAATATATAATATATAATATATAATAATAATAATATATAAAAATAATAAAGAATAATAAAATAAGTAATAATATATAATATATAATAATACAAAAAAATAATAAAATAATAAAATAATAAAATTTTAATAATAAATATATTATAATAATAATAAAGAATAATAATAATAATAATAATAATAATAATAATAATATAAAATTATAATAATATATAATAATAACAATAATAATATATAATAATAATAATAAATAAAATAATAATAATAATAATAATAATAAGATAACAATATGAAAATAATAATAATAATAATAAAATAAATAATAATAATAATAATATATAAAATATTAATAATAATAATAATAATATATAATAATAATAAAAAATATATGAAAATAATAATAATAATAATATATAATAATATATAATATATAATAATAATAATAAAGAATAATAAAATAAATAATAATAATAATAAAATATTAATAATACTAATAATAATAATAATATATAATAATAATATTAAATAATAATAATAATAATATATAATAATAATAATAATAATAATAATAAAGAGTAATAAAATAAATAATAATAAAATAATAAAATATTAATATACTAATAATTGTAATAATAATAAAAATAAAAATAAAAGAAATAAGGGCAAAAAGGTAAAAATTTGGTCAACTTAAAAGAGCTTATAAGTTAAAAAAAGAAAGCACCCCCTACCCCAGCTTTTAACTTTTGGCTTAAAATAAGTTTTTTAAAACTTAAAAGGGAAAAGAGTCTGATATACCCCTCAACTTTGTCATTTAGAGTTGATATACCCCTTGTTATGAAAGTGGCACATATATGCCCTTACCGTTATACAAACGGCTCACATATACCCCTGCCGTTATAAAATGACTCACATATACCCTTCATTTAACGGAAGTTAAAAGAATTAGCTTAAAATTTATATTTGTTACTTTTAATTTTAAAAAAAAATTATTTAGGGGTATATATGATTCTTCTATCAAAAAGTTCAAGTTATATTTTAATTTTTTTCATACATAAATTATTTTTTGACTTCTTTTATTATAATTATTTTTGAGTTTCTTATTCTTATTCTTATTTTTTTTTCATTCCTTAGTTTTTAAAAAAAACTTAAACTATTTTTTTTGTTTATATTTTAATTTGATTTTTGTATTCGAATAAAAAAATTTGGTCATCTTCAATAAGTTTTACAAGAATATTAGTGAAACATAAATAAATTTGATTATTAAAATAATAATTCTAAATTAGTCATTGAAATAAAAAAAAGTCAAAAAAATATGTTTGACGAGGATTAAATTTACTCATATGGATTATATTTTTTTAGAAAAAAACAATAAAAAGTTAGATTAAAATTATATATTTTTTCATTACAGGATAAAAGATGCACGAAGTCGCATCCGACCAAAATAGCAAGATAAAACGAAGCAAAGACGAAAGGGAAAAAAGGAAAAACTAAGAGTAGTAAGGGAGGGGAGGGAAAAAATGAGGTTTATTGGAGGGGAGCAGGGAACTAAGCCAAAAGATATATAAAGGGAAGGTGGATCTAATGAACAGGGATTCCATAGTATATAGATACAGCAGGAATAAAGATGAGAAAGAAAGAAGGGTGAGGCAAAAGCGAGGTGATTAGCGGTGTGAGGAAGGAAAGCTGCCAAGGGAAGGGCAAGGGAGACAGAACGGCGAGTTAAGAAAAGTTAAAAAATAACTAAGAAGTAATTATTCCGCAGCGCAAGCCAGCGATACGAGGAGGAGTAATAGGAACAGAGACGGTCGAATAAGTGAGTTGCTAGGCCTTCCCACGGAATACAAACCGAAAGTGGAAATAATACAAACGAAGCCCGAAAGAACCCGCTAATAATACAGGGAACGCAGGACGCGTAGAGCAAACAGTTATGACAGACAGGGCTGGCGGGTACTAGGGAACAGGTGTCAGATAACCAGGGAAATAGGCGATGGGAGGGAGGCCACCATACGCAGACAAAAAAAATAATCGCCCGTAACAAGCCGCGCCAAAAGGGTGGGCTGAAAATTGGTAGGTGGGTTAATAAAATAATAGGACAAAGGGAATAAGATTGGGTAGAGGTATCGAGGACGTGTGAACCACGGAGGAGACGTGACCCGCTGCAAAAGCCGCACGGTATTGAATTAAAGGAAGATCGCGGAATAAGAGCGAGTGGCGGGAAACTGGCCAAATAGCTGCGGTAAAATAGCGATTTATCGCTATAAGGGCTAGAAACCCGGCAAAACGCGATAACGGGCATGCCGCCGAGGCGCAAAGAATAGAGGAGTTATAAGGAACATTACTTTACAAGGTTCCGGGCAAAGGGAAGGACCGGGGCGGAGAAATGTGGGCGCCGCCAGTTCGTAAAGGCATAAGGTGTCAGACGGTTCTAGACAGCATGTTGAGCAAAAACACATTGACCGACTCGAATGATACGCCAAACGGAAACCGTGGTAGAAGCAATAGGGAAGGAAAATGTCAACTTTGCAGAGATCGCTCAGAAAGAGAGAGGAGAGAGAAGAGAGAGAGAGAGAGAATATACCGAAAAGAGGGGTGATAAGGAAGATGACAAACATTAAATAAGTAAAGCCATATGAATAAATGTAACGAAAGGATTGATCAGAGGAGAGATAGAAGAGGAAAAAGCGAAGCAAGGACAATCCAAGTGATGGCGATATCTTGTCGCAGGGCGGGAGAGAGGCGTAGCAATACTTACGGAAATACGGAGGGGGTACCGAGGGATGGTGGTTCAGCGCAACGGGTGCAGGATCGTAGAACCCCGGGTGGAGGAAAAGTGTACCGCAGATAAACCCCATCGATAAACAAAATTCTCACAATATACCCTTATTCCCCCCTCTAACTAAGATT
>JAJJBR010002670.1:0-34260 GCA_022817965.1 Solanum lycopersicoides
CAAAATTTTAAAAGTGTGTCAAAATGAACTTAGAAAAAAGAGATAAAGTCGAAAAGTAGTAGAGAAAATAAAAGAAAGATAAAATTAGAGGCTAAGGTAGACAATATGAGGAATATTTGTAAGTTCTAGGTCAAATAATGAATTAAAATATAATAGAATTATATGCATATTATATATGAATTTCCACTAAAAATATAATAAATTGCAGTGTATCGTTAGCCGAGAGAAACACTGCTCATTCCCAACGATAATGCAGCCTAATTATTCCACCACACTCTATAGTAGTCTATACTATGAATTAATTTTATAATAAGGTCTGTCAGATTTAAATTACTACACAATTAAATATTAAGTCAATTTTTTTTTCTTTTATTTAAACTATACAAACCTGGCACCCAACAAAAAATTTGGAGATAATACATATTTCCTGGGATGCAAATTGTTAAGTGTAGCTAGTGTGAAGGCAGTATAAAAGTCCTAATGTAAGGATACTTTAATTTGATTAATAAATAAAATACTTTACTTTCAAAACTAAAAATAAGATTAAAGTTTCAAAATTAGTACTTCTACAAATTCGAAAAAAACATGTGAAGTATGAATTATTTGTTGTCTTTAGGACTTAATTATTTTACTTTTGTCTCGGACAAATCAAAATGTGTTTTCCCAAATATTGTTTCCTAACACAACATATAATAATATGGTAGGATCGAATTACTAAGGTATTATTGATAATTCAGAATAATAAATTAAAATTATAAAATGAAATTTTATGATATAATATGCGTTTGTTGAATTACCAAAGTTTTATTTTTTTAATATTGTTCCTAACACAACAATTATTTTATTTTAATTGCAATTGGAATATAGTAATTCTAAATTAAGTGAAATAATATGAATATTTAAAATTAAATTTATTTAATTAACTATACATGCACTTTGCGTACAGTAGTAGATCACGTATACTTTCTTCTAGCCTCTCTTTTTTGTGGCAGGCACACTACCATATTCTTTGGTCAATTAGTTAGGCTACTGTATTTTAGCAGTCAGTATACACAATATTATATTTATCCGGACACTTTTAATTACGATGTTAAATTTATATTACATTATTTAAATATATTAATGAAAAATTTAGATATTTAAAAAACTATACGAAAAATAATAAAGATCGTACTTTTGTATATTTATATGATGAAAAAATGCATTGCAAAATATCAATCAAAGTTATTACTCCCTCCGTCTAATTTTAGTTGTCACGTTGGTCTTTTGAAAAGTCAAATTGACTAATTGTTTGCGATGAAGTTAGTCTATATTAATTTAATATTTACACAAATAAATAAATATTAAAAAACTATACGAAAAACACTATAAATTATAATTTTTACATATTAATATGATAAAAAATATATCGTAAATTTTTAATCATGTTTGACTGTAGAAATTTTTTTGTGACAATTCAATATAAACAAAGATAGTAATATTTGTCTCTAAAAAAATTATGGCAATTAGAAGTGAATTGAATTGAAAGGAATATTAAATCTTCTAAATATTACTATTATTATAATCGAGGGGTGATAAAAGTCAAAAAAGATACTAGTATTACAATTCCAAGGGTGGAAATTCTGATCTCAAAGCTCGAAAATCAAGATATATATATTTTATATTTTATATTTTATTTTTAAAAAATTATTTAGTGCAGAATGATCACATGAGGAGGTTTGGGTTGCCATTATTCTTGTTCTTATTATGCACTCTCGTGTCCATGTTTTGTACAACAAAATGAGATCTTTTTGGTCCGTTGAGATTTTTTAAAATTATAATAATTTTTAAAATTTTAAAACTTTCTCAATAACCTGATTTATTTATTTTTTCATTTTGTCATAGTTGGTTCAATAGATAAATGAAATAAGAGAAATAAAGAGTTTTAAAAGGAATACTACATTCTGTCCGAATTATTTATCTTTGAAGGATTTTGTGCATTACTAAAAATATTATTTGTCCGAAAAATGATGAATTTGAAGAAAGAAAAAGTATTGTCTTCTTTGTTTTCTAAAATCAACTTTTCTTTCCAAGTTTACTTGACATAAATTAAAATGGAAAAATTATACGGATAAGCAAATTATTTAATTACTCATCATAGCTATAATTTGCTATAATTATCACTCGCGACTAACATTATACATTAATTACTTGGGGCTTCCATTTTCTAACGATGTCCAAAGTCACACAATCTTATTCAATCAAGTATCACAACGAAATTCTGAAAATAATAACACTCAAATCAAGGACTTTGGAAAATGAGTCAATTTAACTCAAAACTCAATTCCCTAAATGAGGTTTGAATATGAAATTCTTTACTTCAAAAATAATAATAGCCAAGACATTTGACATTCATTGGTGAGAACCATGTCAAAAAAAGACTTGAAATTAGTTTCACAATCACCATTTTATTTTAGAATTCAAGTTCTTGAAAAATCTTGTCATTTATCAATCATAATCTCAAGTTTTTATGTTAAAATCTATAAATAATAAAAGATAATTGAAGTTTCAAAGTTACAGATTTAGCATAAAAAATATCTTCAAAATCGTCTCCAAAGATTTCAAACTCTTAAAATTGCAGGCATAAAACCTCTCTCATGTCACTTAATCGAGCCCCGCTTAAAATGAGGGTCGCGCTTTTGCGAACCTCGTCCAAACAGTCCTTCTCGCTTTTGCAAACCAACCCTCACTAAAACGAAAGTTGCAAAAGCGAAGGCCCATGCGAACTCGAGGCCTGCAAAATCAGAAACACCATTCAACATGAAAATTCAACCAAGACCACACCTAGGTCTAAAACATCTCCCAAATTCAACGATTAGAACCCCAAAAGACATTAAAAATCACTTTTTAATAAATTTAACCTTTCAACTTTCAAAATTTCTATGATTCATAACTTCCACTCGAAATTTGAAACTAAATTCAAAGTTTATTAAAAAATAACTCAAAAATTAATATTAAAAGAATACGATTTAACTAAATGAGATTATCCTACCATTCAATATGGCTTTAGAGAAAATAGAAGTCACGAATTTATATTTTATTGCCTCTTGTTACTAGAGAAATTCAGATACTCCAATCTATTATTAAGTTCAATAAGTTATTCTATAAAATGATCACATGGTTAAATAGTTAACTTTGCCATTAATTAAGTTCCACCTTTGTTGACTTATTATCAACCTTTATTTTGCTGATCCACTATACCCCATCTACCTAAACTACATATAAGGAAAACAATAATAGGGGAAAAAGCAAAAGCACAAATAGTTAGCAACCACATTTTCTTCATTCAAAGATTAAGAGAAAAAAGATTGAATTGACTTGTCCTATAGAGATAATTCATCTAGTTGTTTTCAATGATATTGAATAAGTGAACTGAAAAGAAAAGCTGATTTAAAGACTGATCATTATTATCTGAGTTTTTAGTTTCAAAATCACTCCCATCCTTAATTTACACGGAAAAGAGTCAAAAATACTTTTAACGTATTGAAAATAGTTCAAAAATACTCTTCTTCCACCTACTAGATCAAGAATGTCTTTCCATTCAGCTATTTAGATAAAAAATGCCTTTAAGATTAAATTTAAGCTAAAATTACCCCTCATTTTAAAAGAAACTGATGTGGCATAAATAACTTTTTAAATTAAAATTGTGACATTATTTCTATTGGTTCAAATTTAATTAATTAAATCCAACTTCATGCACTTTCATACCCATTAATCCAAATCCATTTCTAAGAGACCCAACACTTTCTTCATCTTTTAATTTAACGTAAATTATTAGTTTTTTTTTAAAGATTATTAATCTCTTTAAAAACACTTATTTACTTGACTTATTAAATTTAGATACACCTCCAATAAAAAACATGACATAATAACTGGTCTCAAACTTTTATAAGAGCATAAGACTCTTAATAAAACGTCGAAAGAAGTGTTGAAAAAACTTCTAAACTCGGTGAAAATTTACGAGTATGTTTAACTCTTGTTGCAAAATTGAGGGTGTATTATTTAAGTTCAATAAGTGCTTTAAGACCATCTCCAATCCAACACCAAATTCTATATTGGGTGTAAAATTTGGTGTTTTGAGCTCCAACCTACACCAATTTTCAAATTTGGTGTGTGAATACTATTACTTCAAATTTGGTGCAACACTATTCATCACACCAAATCACTTTTTGATTATACAAATTTTTAATTAAGCATTATATAATGTTTTAATCAAATCTCTTGTATATTTAATTATTTTTATGTAATATTTTTGTAATATTAATTTTAGATATAACTTTTTTTTTAAATCAACTTTTCTATATATGACATTTAAAAAAAAAAAATTATGTCAATTCTACTATAAATTATATAAACTACAATTAAGCTTCACAAAAATTAAAAATGCAAACATATAAATTTTTAAACAAATATACAATGTATTAAAAAATAACAGAATATAATAAACATTCAACAAAGTAGTAATTGACATACATCAACATTGAAATATAAAATACATAGTAATTTTAAAAAGTACAATAAAATATAATAATTTTAAAAAATTACAATAATAACTTAATAATCTGATAGATTCTTTCCGGATTCATCAATATATTAAAATATGAATTGTATGAGGTCAAAAATTGATGTGGTTGCGGCTATTGAACTTGTTCTTGTCGAACAAATTCACGAACATTTTGATCACCAATACCATCCACATTCATTAATATAATTTTATTTTCTTCTTGAAATTTCAAACTCTGTGTATCATTTTGAACTACGTAATGCATTAATAGAGCATTTATGAGAGCACCATAATGATCTTGAAAGTTGAATATTTACGTAGAATTTAAAATAATTTTTTTTATTATGTAATGTTTATTTAATTGTATTTCACTAATGATTTCACTTTATTTGTATTATCCATTATTACGTATAATGTATAATATTTGCTAGCAATTTATATTATTTAAAAAATTATGTTACACAATAATTTTATATTAAACGATTATAAAAGAAAATAATATGAATTATATATGTTGAATGTTTCGGAAAGAACTTATTTTATGAAATAAGAAAATATAAATGAAATAAAAAATAATAATATAATAATGAAGAGAAAGAAAAACATTATTTTTTGATGTAAAATTTGATGCAGCGAGTTGAAGTTGATTACACCAAATTTGGTGTTTGGGTTGGAGATGCCCTAAGATTGTCAATAGTTTAAGTATGAAACTAAACAAAATTCATGGGTGCTTTCAATACTTCCCTCGAAAAAAAATACACTTTTTTTTGTTTAAAAATTATATTTAGTATTAAATACAAAATAAAAATAAAAAATTGAAGTATAGATATGAGGTTCTTTATGTATCACTATTAGACTTATAATTTATTTTTTTACGATCTACATTGAAATACAACTTAATTTAATTTGCACATGATTCACCTCAAAGAGCTGAGATTCATAATCGAATTTATCTCATCATAATTCTTGTTGATTTACTAGTAATTGAGTAAAGAACCATGTGTAAAGGCTACTGAGTGCTCCTATGTTAGTCTTCTCAATAAGATTTGTACAGTAACATAAATGTATATCTTGAGATATCAGACATACTTTCAGTTTTCTTCTGGAAAAAAGGCTCCATGGTATGTGATTTGACCAGTTGGTATAAAAGTAGACTTCTGTTACTAACTCTACTTTTTGCTTTTCAAACTTTTAACATATATTCCTTTCGTTTATTTTTTACTAGTTCAGAATTAAAAATAAAATAAAATAACACTCCACAATGGATCAAACAATTTTTTATTTTTTTTTAGACTCAATACGCCTTATTTATTTTAAATAAATTTTCCCTTTTTTTTCAAGTTCTTATAATTATTAACGTGTTTCTTTTTGCCTACATAATGAGGTGAACATTTTGATATTGTTATAAATACATCGTATCATAGATATCGATCTGCTTAGCTTGCAATAATTAAGCAAATAATTTGCAAATAGGAGTGTTAACATTTTGGTGAAACACAAATCATGATACGATAAAAACTATATATAAAAAAAGGACTATTTACTATCGTAAATTAATTTTAGGACCACATTAATTAGATCAGCATAACAATTTGATATTTTTAGAATTCTAATTTTATGAATCATTAGAAATAATAATTATAGATTTATTTTTCAGAGGAGAACTATCAAAGTTTTAATGATAGTATATTTTTACCTTGATAAGTTATTTAATTATAATTAATAGATACACTTTGATGTAAGCATTGATAAGAGTAAAAAATAAGAAAAGAAATTACTTAGACAAGATACTTTTAATTTTATATTGTACCCCGAAGTTTAAGAAAAATGAAAAAAAAAAAAGATAACTTAGATGAATGTAGACAATTTGAGGAATATTCACAAGTTCTAGGTCAAGTAATTAATAAAAAATAGTAAATTCTCTGCAAATTCTACGAATAAAAATTTCAGTTAAAATCCCTGCCAAGTATGTCGTTAGCACACTGCTCCTTCCCAAAGATTTAAAGTTTCAACTATTCCTACAACAATGAATTAATTAATAAAAAATAGGTCTTGTGTCTCCCTCATGAATTAAAAAATAAAAATGAGACAAGACTATTGGTCTCTATCAAAATATTTAGTCAAAATATGTTTAATTAAGAGATAGGATTAGTACAGAGATAAACATATGGTTTGTTGGCTATATTTAAATTAATACATCGACATAATACATTTGTCTTTTGAATGCTAGTCATAATTTGTTTTAGGCGTCATTCGATATTTTATAATTTATGTTTAATTTTAATGAAAATCGTGTAAGATCTATCAAAGGAGAAAATATTTCCTACTAGAAATTTCTGTTTGTTTTAATTTTTTATATCTTGATTGTAATTGATTATATTAAGTACTTGATTTGTGTTTCTATTTTATTTTTTTTGTAATTAAAAAAAATTATTGAAGTTTGTTTTAGATATTTTGGGGTTGTTCTAGAGTGAGAACTTCACTTGGCAAATAGTTATTAGAGGGTAAAAAGTGGATTCAGTCTTTTCACCTGTAAATGACAGATATATAGTACCATATAATATACAATTGTCATCTCCTATGTTTTGACTTTAATAAAAACTTTAAAGAACTCATTATATGGTGAAATATTTTTTTGTCCAAAACAATTCATTATAGTTGTTTGTTTGATAATTTTTTAACTTATTTTTTACCTAGTAAAACCTTTTAAAAAAAATCAAACATCTTTTAGGATAGATTAAACTCATGATTTGACAAGTAAAAGAAAAGGCATCAAAGCGTTTTCTAGGATTGATTTTCTCCCCCCTAATAAACGGAAATATTTTTGAAACAACTGCCCACTTTAATACTTTATGGCATAAATTCATGGGAAAAAGTTCAAATATATTTTTGATTTAGACATAATATATCTCTTTCGTAAAAAGGTAGCTTATTTTATACCTTTTTTATTATTATATAAATATCTAAAATATTTTTTTTTTATGGATAAAAATTAAAATAAATGACCAACATGAATTGTGATATAGTGGTGAGTTTTTTGAACTTTAATCAAAGATTTCGGGTTCGAGCCTTGAAAATAAAATAAATCATGTTGAGAACGTCACCTTTTAATGAACCCTACAATGTGCGATCTAAATTTAATTAGAGCTCTAATGCGAGTTGCGAACACATGATAAATTAAAAGAAATGTTTTGAAACTTTTTTTTTTCAATTGTTTTGAAAATAAAAATCACTTTAATTTTTAACCATTAAGATTATGGCGCAAAACACTATGTAGATATAAAGGGGACACTTGGTAGGATGCAGATACACTATGTATTAGAGCAAAAAAGAAGGGTCATTAGGTATAAAAGGTAGCTTTAATTTTATGCATGTACTATAGTTTTTGAAAGGATCAACTATTCCATCTTTTAAATAAAATAATATATAAATTCCTTCATAATTTATGTCCACCAAGCATCGTAGTAATTCTATGCATAAATATCTTTTTCTATCTATGTCTTATAAATTATGTAGAAATTAATATACAAATACCCTTTTTTTTTATCCATCAAGCAAATGACCCAGAGCAAGGGTGGAACCAACATACTTTCAGAAATGTCGAATCCTCATTTAATTAATTCTTCTGTTTACTTTTTTAAAATTTAAACGCTTTATTAAAAATTCGAACTCTGTCACTATTCGATGACTGATACAAAGTTCAAGAGGGTAGCTAGTACGGATCATAAGCTAGAACCCCATTCAAAATCAATGTGAAGGCATTACTATAATTTCAAGGAAAAAAACATGCATGTTACACAAAAGAATGTGTGAAGTCTTGAATGACATAAAACATACATAAGTTGTCTCTTGTTTCATTCATTAGTCAATTGTGTGGGACAAAGCAAAATATAATGTTTTAGTTCAATGTTTCCCTAACATAAAACACTTTAGGCTGCAGTGGTAGCTAGGTCACACCTTTTACCCTAAAACCTCTCATTTTGGTGCATACGAACTACACCTTTAACAACATTAGAATAGCAGAGGACACAGTACGTTATTTTTTAATGAATACATTATGCTTTATTCATTTAATTAAAATTAAAGTGAAAATAGAAGTCAAAAAAAGGGAGAGTTTAGAGTGTGGTGGGGAAATTATAATTATAATTATAATTCCAATGGAAATTCTAAGTTCAAAGCTCAATAATCGAGGAATATTATATTATGTACTGAAAGATCACATGATATGATGGGATTTGGCTATGTTTGCCCACTGCCTTTTGCACCCCACAACTCCTCATTATTCATGTCCATATTATTTGTCCATTTTTTTCTTTATACAATCCTAAAAAAAATTAATATGAATAAAATGGGTATTTTTATTTACTTGCTCAACCTTCTATTTAGGTGTCTTATTAATACTCCTTTTACACTTTTATTTTCATGTTACGTTTTTAAAATCAAGTAGACTTATTTTTAAGTTAAATTAGATTACGTTAATTCAATATATTTTTAAAAAAAAAAGATATTTAAAAACATATGAAAAGTATTATAAATTATAATTTTTTACATATCAATATAAAGAAAATATAGATCATAAAATGTTGATCAAAGTTCTTATAGTTTGACTGTATAAAAGAAAATCATGGCAATTAATTATGGACAGAGGAAGTAAATATCAAAAGTATATAGAGAAATTTAAAGAACTTAGAGTTGACTTTGGTCAACATATGAATACGGACCTTGCTAATCCTTTATTGATCCCAATCATCTAACAGAGGAAGAATGTGTATATATTTCTGACTAGATCATATGCAGTGTCTTTCATTTATCAACATCACATTTCATTTGGAGTATAGGTGTTGGAGTGGTGAAGTAAAATTCAAAGTGTGGCTATTTTCCTCCTTATTTGGTTGATAGGTTTAAGATAATTACGGTTGTTTGGTAGATTGTATTATTAAAGATAATGCATATATTAATTTTGTGTATTAATAATGTCTTGTTTGATACATTTTTCATGCTATGTATAATTAAATTAGGGTAAAATTATGTGAAAAACAGATATATACAAATTAATTAATTAATATAGCTATAATTTTATTAATTACGGTTCGTAACTTAATTTTGTTTTAATTACGTTACTTGTCCTCTTTTATACATGTACAAATATAAATTATACATATATACAGAATTATATGACATATATACAATATAATTAGCCTATCTCCATTCTCTGGCCTTCTCGCTCCCAATCTCTTCTCTCTCTCCTAATCTCGCTCGCCTCTCTCATCCCTCTCTCAATCTCTCTCGCTACATATACAAATACATATGTATATCAGTTATAATAGATACATACCTAAATATACAGTTCACGTCTCTCCACTCTCTGCCCTCTTTCATTCGTCTCTCTCCTCCCTCTCCCAATCTCACTCGTCGTATAGACAAATACAAATTATATTAGTTACATCTATACAATTATTTGCAGATATACATATACAATTCGACAGATATACATATATTTGCCTCTCTCCACTCTCTGCACTGTCTCGCTAGCCTCTCTCCTCCCTCTTCCGATCTCGCTCGTCACCCTACTCCATATAGCTATATGAATCGTAATTAGGAAACTATAACTATGAAATGCATTAAGCTATTTTTGAGTGGCTATATGCGAAAGTTCCCCTTAAATTAATTTTACACTCTATTTTGTATTAAGATGTGTATTACTAGTACTATGAATTCTTAGATATTAATAATACAAGGAATTTTTATTAAGATTTAATATCCGCCATGGAAATACGTAGAGACTTGCGTAAGGAAATAAAAAAATCAGAGAGGAGAGGAAGTGTGGATTGTTATGCAACATAATTTCAATATTAGATTTACAACTGTATGTTGATCTATTTATACAAAATTATCGACTAACTAATCACTATAATTAACCTATCCAACTAATTAAGCATTGAGTACACTTTGCATAAACTAACAAACAAATTATGTTATGTAACTAACCAACAGACAATTACTAATCTATAAGGCAATGTAACAGTTGCATTGTTATGCAATTCTTAATTTTTTTTTACATCTTTTCCAATTTCCACCATAACTATGAATGACATCTTTGTAATTTTTTTTTATACAATGCATATTATTATATTTAATACACCAAACAAAATAATACATAAGAAATAATTAATGCAAATATTATTAATATCAGCATTATTAATGCAAACATTACTGATAGACTCTATTTAGCATTATTCGTATATACTCTATCATACTATCGGAAATAGATATGGTTGTTATCTATTGTGCAATTATATGATTGATTTCATATATTTTCTACCTTGATCATTGTCTTGATGGATTTCAAGAATTGTTATGATAATGTTGTGGATTTACCTTGACTTTATACATTTATGACTGTTTGAACTACTTAATTGAACCCGTTTTATGCTTATATCTTTTTACAAAATAAGAAGTATAACAGTGTATTAGGGTCAACTATTTTATATTAGCCTAAAACAAAGATGAGCAAAATCAATACTTAAATCACATGAATAAGAAAACTAACTCAAAAACCGAACTATCAATAACTAAAATTAAGTTTTCAATAAGAAAACTTGAATAACAGGAGACAAAAAATATCTTGTAGTTTACTTTTCAAAAATCAAAATACTAAAACAAATTTAGTTTCAATAGAAATAACATAGTAATAAGTTTTGGAATTAGAACTTTGGGTGTTAATAATTTATTGACTTTATAGTCATTTCCAGACCCGCCAAAAAAGTTGTATGTTTCATTTTTTTTTAAAAATAATATAAAAAATGTTTTATACATAAATTTATTCGATACTTTTTGATATATTTTAATACATGTTAGTTAATTAAAATTGAGTAAAATAACTATAAATTTAAACACGTAGCGTGCATGTATTGAATTGATATAAACACTCGGTGTAGATAAATTTTACCCGTCTTAATTGCTACCTTATATTCTTTTTATTTATCTTTAAAACTTTGCTAGGAATAGGGAAAAGAAAAGTTAGAAAGAAAACTACAATGTGAAAATCAAATCTCACCAACAAATTAAAAATTGAGCTAATCAATCAAAAAGCTACTAAAATTTTCTTTACCTTATATAATATCAGAATAGAGTTCATTTTTGGTGGAGTCATTCTTTTCCTGTTTTACCCACCATCAAAAAAATATTTTTTTTAAAAAAATTTAAAACTTTTATCGTCTATTAAATTCATAATTCTTTTTGTAGTTGATGCATATACCTTTTATTTTTTAAAATTAAAATTTCACCAAGTATAAAACTTAAATTCATACCCCAAAGGTACATGCCCCATTAAATGCCTTTAAAAAATCAGTCAACATTATAACCCTACAACTAACTCTCAATTCACCTCTTGTCATATAAAAATCCCAACTTGCATTCTTCTTTCCTTATCTCATTTACTCCAATTTTCCTTACAATTTCCAATGAATAAATTAAAACCTCATTTACTACATTTTCCTTTCAAATGCAATTATAAAAAACTATTGGGGTTAAAATGTAAACACACACAAACAAAAAGGAAACAAAGGAGAGAAAAGAGCTCAATGGCTTATTCAGTCGAGCCAAGCCGAACAAAACGGCGTTGGTCAAACAAACTGAAACGGTAGAGTGGCAAGGAAGAGCAATTAAATGATTTTACGAAGGGTAAATGAGGAAATCAAGAGAAATTTAAACGATGACGGAAGCAACATTAACGGCGATAATTGGCGTTTAGCCTGTTATACACCTTTTGTGCGGATAGTAAACGGAATCTTTCTTGGAAGTACGGTGGGACCCAATTTATAAACCAAACACAATTTCTCGCCGCTTCCTCTTTTTATGTGTAATTTTAAAATATAAGTATTTTTTTTAAATGACTAATGTTTGACATAATAATATACTTTTAATACAATATTCTTTCTATAATATAAATATCGAATACGTATTTAAAATACAAGTCAAAAATCGTATCAAATATCACAATAACAAAAGAATTATTTAAAATATTTAATTTTTATTATAATAATGCAATATCTATCATACTATCTTCACAGGAACCACGATTATTATAAAATAATTAAGTAGGAGGAAAAAAAAGGAATTACTCCTATAAAGTAGGAGGAAAAAAAGATTTTTATATCACAAAACGAATTAGCGTGGAAATCTGAATGATTAAAAAATCGTTTAGCTCACTAATAAAAGTTAAAATCGATTAAACATTACATCTTTAGTGCAGGGGCGGTTCAACGTAATTGGGGGCCTAAAGCGAAATTTTAATTCGCGGCCTAAAATATAAATACACTCTATATACGTATTTATTCAAAAAATATTTTCTTTACACTATTTAGATGGAAATTATTAGTACTTAATATTGTTTTTCCAGTTACTAGTTTTTGGTAAGATTTTCATCAACTCACCACTAAAAAACATCCTTCAAGTGAGACAATTATTATATGTATAATTGACATAATGCTAAAAGTAATAAATTGACAAATATTAAATAAAGATAAGAATTAGAACCATAGAATTTGACTCAAGAAGTTGATGACTTGGTATACCTCATTTTAGTATGTTTGTAGTAATGCTTGAAACTAAAAAAATTTAAAAAAGAATTTGTAATTCACTTTATTCAACATTTTTCACTATTAATTCTTATTTTTAACAAAGTAAAAAAGATGTTAAAGTGGATAAAATAATTTATTGTTAAAAAATTTATACATTTTATCATAAATAATTAATTTTTCTATAAAAAATATAACATATAATTTAATTTTAACAAAAATTTGGGGCCCTCTAAAAATTGGGGACCTAACCTGCTTTAGTGACTAAAGTCCTCACTCCTCCCCCCGTTTCAACTTAAAGGATCCTGTTAAATTACACTCTTAATTAATTCTATTTTAAAATTTTGAATTTGACTGTTAATATTAAAAATAAATTTTTAATTTTATGTCCAATATATTATAAATAAATTTTAATTTATCTATTTTAATATATTAAAAAATATCTTATTATATTTACTATTATTTACGTATTCTCTCAATTATTTATCAAATTGACTAATTAATATAAGTATTATACTCCCTTCGGATAATTTTAATAATCATGCTTAGTAACAATAGTTGATCTAAAATAATTTTTATTTTAGAAATTAAGATGTAATTAATTATTCATTTTCATTTTTAATCGTACTCGATAAATGTGTAAAGAAATTAATATGATGAAAAAGATAGTGAAATTGAATTGAGATCGAACTAGATAAAAATAATTCTATCAAATCACTCTTTTAGTTAATATTTTCTTAAAGACATAAAAAAAGAAAATACAATATTGATTAACGACTTTAGAATGTTGTAAAGGAAAATTAACGACTTTCATCTAATAAGTAATTTTGATGCAAAATATTTTTCTTAAAATAGAGTTTTAGGAAATCAAACACAAAACTAACTTTTCCTAAAATAAAATATTTTGCATCAAAATATCTTCTAGCATGTCAAACATTTTTTTAAGATCTCTTGGAAGGGACTACTGACTGATAATTCATGTGCACCTCCCTCTTCTCTAGATATTTTTACAAAGTCTCCTATCATCTTTTTCTTTTATTTTTTTACTTTTAGTTTGCCAATTAATGGGAGGATATTTCCTTGCGGGTTGTTGGATTGGAAACAAGTTATCTCAAGATTAATTATTTCGAGATAAATTATCTCGAAATAAGTTATTTCATCATGTATATATATGAAACAATCTGTTCCCTCACAATGAATAAATGGTTGAATAATTAATTTAATGACTATCTAATACCTCAATCAGATACAAGATAAAAATGATTTTGTATTTTATCTCAAAATTATTATACTTTACATTTCATATCAAACGTCTCTTTAAGTCTTAACGTGAAAAATGACGTAATGGCCATGTCATAATTATTTGTACTTGAAAAAACTTGTTGAAAACTATATAATTTATATTTTATGTATTATTTCGTCATGGTGTATCTCAGTAAATATACATGATCATTATATTCCTACTTCCACAAGATTAAGGGAGATAATATTGATACGTGTATTACATCACTAATAATGTACATTTGAAGTAATGTGATAATAATGAAGTCACCCAAATAATTGATATAGATGTTGTCACTAATTCCATCTTTTGGAAACCCAAAATGGTTAAGTTTATGTCTATAATAATAAATATTTATTACCGACAAGTTCTTTATAAATTATGATCATTTTATGATGAAATTTTCATTGGTATTAACAAATTTCATGAAAAATTAACTCCTTTTTCTTTTATTGAAAAATTTGTGTGACTCTTGAATTCGTGACAGATTTTTTCGTTAATTTTTTTTAATTTTCTAATACTAATATATGTATGAAGGCCCAATAGATGATTCAAACCTGTGTTACTACGATTTGAATTATGACTTCTTCATGGCCACTAACATATCCTTTTGAAGGGAACTACTTAAAAACTCGATATGACACGATTTTTAGCTGCTTGACCAAACAAGTTCTTAGAGAGCGCGAAAAATGACTTTCCTCACATAAAAACTAATCTCAAATTGGATTTTAAACTATTGGGCCAGGAGACATGATATGTGGGCATTTGGTATGTGATGATGGGTTGTTTCTGTTTGGACCATTATATTTATTGAGGTTATAAGTTCAAACAAAATGGTAACACTTTTAGGTATAGTAAGGTGTAGGGACCATAAATTTGGAGTTTTATAAAATGATTTGACTCATTTGAATTTGTAGTACATTTGATAATTATGGACATTTTCACTAAACTATATAGGATGCTTGTGTTTGTGCTACTTTTGAGTAATAACACACCACTCCTATATAAACAATTCCTTATTATTATTTTAGCCTCTCATTTACATCACTTTATTATATGTAACAAAAAAAAAGTACATATATATGTATATAATTTCAAAAGTTTATGTGACTAAACTAGAACTAGGTCTAGGTGAACATGTTATTGAGATTTGAGCATGTATTTTTAGGGTGTTAATGGTCATTTTATTGGTCAAAGTTAAAGTCTTTGATGTCATAATTAAAAGTTTATGTGACTAAACTAGAACTAGGTCTAGGTGAACATGTTATTGAGATTTGAGCATGTATTTTTAGGGTGTTAATGGTCATTTTATTGGTCAAAGTTAAAGTCTTTGATGTCATAATTAAAAGTTTGATTACTGACACTTGAAACAAAACTCCCTCTTTGGAAAACAACATTTGTCTAAGTAAACAACAAGACAGACAACAACTCTGAATAAAAAGACAGTTAAGAAAAGAACCTTAAAAAAGGGGGGAATGCAATATTCATGTGAAGTAGAGTCTTGAGTAAGGGATGAACACAAAAAAGCAAAGCAAAAAATAAAAAATAAAAATGAAAAAGTTAAAAAAGAAGGAATAATGATGATTACCAACATGAATATACACAATGCATGTGAGAGAGGATATGTCTATTTGACTAAACAAACAATTAGATAGTACTTAGTTTCATGTGGCAAAGCAATCATGAAGAAGATTACCCAAAGTTTCATTTACATTCACATTTCTTTAGTAGTATGTACTCTTTCTATAAACTTTTGCTCGTTCAGTTTAGAAAATTAAAAATAATTTATTTTTATATATTTAAATAGTGATATAATAAAATTATTATTTTATTTGTTGCTTCTTAAGAAGTGAGGCAAATCGATACTGGATAAGTAAAAATAAACGGAGAAATTATAATATTTGGGGATCCCACCTCTTAATTATTTCATATTGATATTTGTAAAAGTACTTGATGAGCGTGATAGG
Source organism: Solanum lycopersicoides (assembly GCA_022817965.1). Lineage (NCBI taxonomy): Eukaryota > Viridiplantae > Streptophyta > Magnoliopsida > Solanales > Solanaceae > Solanum > Solanum lycopersicoides. The sequence continues at coordinate 16,372 of JAJJBR010002670.1, forward strand.
TAACGAACATTTGAAGAAATAATAGAGTAGTTAACACATACTTATGATTTATGACTTTGGAGGAGGATTATAACATGAGTTTAATTAAAAGGCATGATCCTTTTAATATAATTTTGCATGATGATTAATTTTAGAAATTGAATTTTTAGAGATCTTTATATTACACCCAGTGCGGGTAAGTTTTTTCGTCTATTATTGTTAATATGTGTCATCAATGTCTACATTTAAGTTGTTTATGTTGTTTGATTTTCAGAAAACATAATAAAAAACTTCACTTTTTAAAAAAAAAAAAACATTTCAAACCCAAATGGGCCGTTAGTAATCAATGAGAAACAAAACAACAAACAAAGAAAATAAAAGAAATTTATTTTGGGCCCAATTGCAAAGGTTAGAATGTTGTGATATTTAAATTGTTGGGCCAAGTCCAATTAAAGGTTACAAAATGGTCAATGTCACAAACACATTTTTGAACTATCCTTTGTTTGATTGGGAACAAGTTATTTCAAAATTAATTATTTCGAAATAAGATATTTTGAAATAAGGTATTCCATCACGTATATGCAATAATTTATTTTATCACTAAGGTATAAACGATGGGGCAATTAATCTACCTTATACCTCTAGCAGAACACTAACTATAAAATACAAAAGGTATTAATTAGTATCATTTTTATAGTAATTTCTTTTTCCTTTTCCCAAAAGCTTTTAATTATTCTATAGGCCAAACACTGAAATATTCTCTATATATTTTATAGACATATGTAGTCAGAGAGATTTTCCTTCCTCAATTTTAGTAGGCTAGGTATTCTAATTTCTAATGTTAATGATATAACTGGAAATGATTAACCTCATAATTATCAATTCAAATAAATAAGTAAACAATATTAATTAATATCAGTTACTATACCTTAGACTTTAAACTACTATATTATATATAAAATTCATTAAAATTCAGAATTCTTGTTAGTTATTTGGCATCAAGACAAATGAGATGACAATGAGTGAGATTACCAACATGGGTTAGGCGGTGATGGAATTGCTTCATTCTTCATTCGCGATTTTAGGTTCGAACACATATGAAGGTAATCCTGTTGGGAGTGTCACCCCAAATTAGCTCTATAATGTGTGATATGAATATAATCGGGGCTCTAATGCGGACAGTGAGATTATTGGCATCATGAGCTTAATTTGATCACTTTCAGAGTAAAAGATTGGGTGTAATCCATATATGATATATCCATACTTGATTAATTAACGTCCAAATAAGACAGAATATAATTATTAACGTTGTAAACCATCCATTGCAACATGAAAAATAATAATATATATTTAAAACCCATGCAACTACTTTCTTCTCTTATAATAACATAGAAAATAACAAAAAGATACAAAGATAAAGTCGATCTTACGTATTAATATATATCCTCAACTTTGTAATTCAGAAGTATATCTAAGTCATATAATAGTGCAATATTGTCACGTACTAAATCCAACCTTAAAATGTTGGAAATTATTTGTTACATTCCAAAATTATCTTCTTACACTTTGTATACATATATCCAAAAGATATATAGCAATAAAGCATAAGAAGATAAATATTAGATGGGGAGTACATAATTAGCTAGATATTACTATAGTATTATTTAATTTTGTAGACTCTATATCTCGTTGATACATAAAACATTAGATGAGGTGAAGCTTTTTTGAACTTCCAGTGCTAGCTCTTCCACACTAAGTTGGCACTCCAGTCCTATCTGAATTACAAGAATAATGAAAATATTAGACTTCAAAGAAGTGTGTGTAGGGTGAAGAAAATGTAATAATTAAAGTATATGAAAGTGTGCCTGTCTTTTAATGATTTAAGTTTTTAGATGATATAATTACGCACTATAATTAAAGATCTTGTGTAAAATTGAATCAAGCTTACACGTTAAGGCATGTGCTAATGATCCTAAACTTCTAGATGAGATGATTAAAGACTTCAACACCAAATTAATAGATCACGATCACATATGAAATATATTTATATGAATATGTACGAATCATTATCTCTCTCCTCACTTTCATATTAATCAAATTAACACACATGAAATGTAAGGTTCCGGTTATAGTCAACTTGATCGATCACATTAGTTTTTAAGAAAATGTATATCTCATATATACTTCTATTACTATCTTTATTTCTTTGTGACTTCATCAATTTTGTTCCTCTCACACACTACAATCTTAGAAAATTTTATGATTATTCAAAAGAATTGACACTACCAACAAGTATATTAGTAGAAAAAGTCTGAGACTGAGACGTAGTTATTGTTAATTTCTAAATTAGAAATAATTAAAGGGATATATGATGATCACCTTGATGACAAAGGAGTATAGAACAGTATCCTGCATGGTACTGATGTTGAGATGAAGAATCTCAAAAGAAAGTTTCTCTAACACATTGATTATCTTCACAATTTGACCTGGAATCCTCTTTGAAATTGTTCTCAACATAACATTTGATCCACATATTCTTGCTTCAACATCAGCTACTGGAGAATTACAACATGCTCCAAGTTCCTTGAAGTTATTATTATGAGTAATAAATGGACTACTTTCAAGTGTAGGACTTAGTTGCAATGGCCTTGGAGTACTAGGACCAGGGCTAGGGCTTAGGCTCTTTCGTCGCTTTTTCGCCTCAAGAGATTGAAGAACAAGGTGTAATTCCTTGATGAATTCAATCACTCCTGCTATTATTGATGCTTGATCACCCTTCAAGTTCAATTACAAATAAGATTAGAACAAGAAAAAAGAAGAATTAAATTGAAAAATCAAACCCTAAGTTTGGTACTTATTCAATACTTCAAACCAACACACGTTTTGGTATTTCTAATTCCTCCAGTATAAATTTGCATATATATGAATTGAGCTCAAGTCATATATACTGACGGTATAAAAAATCTTTTTATTATCGATCAACACAATTTAACCAGTTATAACGAGTTATAACCCTATTTATAACCAAATTATTGTGCTTGACATACAATGATACAAGTAGCCATAGGTAAACATACACTCGAATCGATCGATATTATGATCACTCCGATATGTACGTATATTGATAATTTCACAGACTAAATACCTACCAAAACTCAAAATATAATCATCACAAACAGTAATAACTGACGAATTGTTTTAACCCCCCCAAAAAAATCCAAAAGGATAAGGTGAGACCAATATCCAAGGGCGGAGTCCGGTAGGGTTAAGGGAGATTCAGTCGAACCGTCTTCAATGAAAAATTATAATTGTTTATACATGGTTAAATTATTTTTATGTATATATAGTGGATACTGAATCCCTTTTGAATTGTAATTCCTTACTGAAAATTCTGGCTCGGACACTGGCTAGATGATTATACCGACTCAAAAGTATGGAAAAATTGAGAAAATTCAGAAGAAGAAGTACCCTTTTGATGTAGAAACAAGGAGTTAAGGAACGCAAAACCTTGAGATTTTCATTCATTTGTCTTCTCCTGTTTCTCTCCACTGCTATGTGAGACATGATACTTTCTTCTTAAAAAAAAAACAACCTAAATTGCAAGTTTTTTTATGTTTTTACAATTTTTTTTTGTCTCTCAAAGAGCTTTATATATATAGTGACATAAGAAAAAATGTAAAAGAATAACTAGTTGTAGTGTGGGATATACCTAACAATCAGTCTATATTTTTTTCTTATTAAATGCTATGTGTTGTTCTCCCGTGACTGTTAATTTATTTTCACACGCAGTCTTTTATATATGAGATACAACAAATATAATTACATAAATAAACACGTAACATATATTATGTGTGTATGTATATATGTTTGTGGACAATATACAATATATATTATAGGTCTCACGTTTATTACCATATGGACATTTACGTTCCCAGCGTGAGATAAAAGAATATAACAAGTAGTAATTTCTTATTTATTTATTTATTTATTTATTGTCATGTAGAAGAGCTGCTCTTAATTCTTTTGCTTCTTACTTCATGTATGGTTCGTGCATGCACTCTAAATTCTGCATACATTTCACCACCTTCTTATTATGATAATTTATTTATTATATATATATATATATATATTTTTTTTTTTTTCTCAATTTTAAAGTCAACTTATTTTATCAGTTTTTGCCCACAGATACATATATAGGTTATATTAATTTGCTTTTCTTTGATGTCAAATAGAGGATGACCGGCCACCTTATCTTTTGTGTGATAGTAGATATATAGGTGATGGGTGTAGCACAAGAGGTGTGTAATCGATTAGTCATCTAACAAAGATCAATGAAGTAATTGTACATAGTAAGTGGAACTGGTTGCGTTATTGGAAAAATTACTATAATATTTATTCGCTAACAACAATAATATACTCAGTGAAATTTTACAAGTGAAATTTGAGAAGCATCGAATATGTACGTAGATATTATCATTATCCCGTAGAGGTAGAAAATTTATTCTGAAGGATACCTGTGTAATATCTCGCAACTACGAAGAACTAGAAAAGAGTTGAAAATATGAAAATAGTTACTTTTGGGAAGTATAAGGAAATCTGGAAATCTTTGAGTAAGTTAAAAATGAGTTTTTGGCCAACTTCAAGCGACCATAACTCCTAGCCGAGGATGAGTTAGGTGTTGTTCCAGATATGGTTGGAAATCCCTTGGAATGATCTTTCCAACACCGCCAAGTTTACGCGATACCGAGTATATATGAGTGAGTTATGTCTTTTGAAAGTTGAGCTGTTGGATTAAGGAAAGTCCAATCCGAATTTGGAAAGGGCAAATTTGTCTTTTCCTTACCTAATTATATTGATTCATTTTTAGGGATTAATTGGGGTAAAACAAGACTTTGTTTAGTTTAGAAAAATTAGAATTCACACTAGGGCTTGGAAAAAAGAGAAAAGAGGAGAAAAGAGGAGAAATTAAGAAGTCGCCAAGAACGTTCAAGCTTTGCATGTGAAATTCGTCGGGGGTGATCCCTATAAAGTATGTGAGATCACATAGGGATTAATTGGGGTAAAACAAGACTTTGTTTAGTTTAGAAAAATTAGAATTCACACTAGGGCTTGGAAAAAAGAGTGAAGAGGAGAAAAGAGGAGAAATTAAGAAGTCGCCAAGAACGTTCAAGCTTTGCATGTGAAATTCGTCGGGGGTGATCCCTATAAAGTATGTGAGATCACATAGTGTTGGGTTAGTACACCACACACCAATCTTGTTTTAATTTAGTGAATTTAAGTTGTTTGAATGTTAAGAAAGTGAGTTCTCGAAAAACATTGTTGAAAATTCGTTGAGTTCTTGATGGTTGTGTTGTTGAAATTTCTTGATGGTTTGATTCATGTTTTCGGGTGTAATTTTGGGTTGAATCTATTGTATATTTATAGTACTAATAATCCTAAGTGTTTGGAAAAGAACCATGAAAGTTTAAAGGGTTTAGAGATAGAAAAAACGAAGAAGAAAAGTCGAGAACACCTGGATAAGGGGTTGGGACGTCACGCCTCTCAAAGCCCCACAGACCAATCTCTGTACGTAGGGCCTTGGTGCGCCGCGCCAACTAGAGCGCCCACCCATATCTCTGTAATTTGAAGGCTGACGCCTCACGCCTCTCAGAGCGCCAGGGACGACGCCAGTTCTCCCTATTCTTCCTTGTTTTTTCGTACTAGTTCCTTAGTGATGTACCTATGTTTCTTGATTGATTCCAACACTATAAGGTACATCTAAACATCATGAAATCATCCATAAACATGAGATCGTGAACCTTGAATCCATAATCCAATTCAAGGAAAGTTAAGATAAAAGTCAAAGAAGTTAAATAGTCAAGTCTAGAAGTTAAAAAGCAAGTCAAAACAAAGTTCTTAAAAGTTTTCAAGAGTCTTTAGCAAGGTTTTTAACTTTGTTTTTAAGACTCAAGTTTCAAGTCAAGTAAAGAGCAAAGAGTTGAGTTTATTTCTCAAAAAGTTATAAGGGAACTAAGTATTCCCTAAGAGATGTTTTTAATACTCAAGTTTCAACTTAAGTAAAAAGTAAAGATTTTGAGTTCATTTCTCAAAAGTTATAAGGGAACTAAGTATTTCCTTCATAAATGTTTTCACATTTCAACAAGAAAGGGAACATCGATTCCAAGAAAGCTTCCGTGTTGAGTAATTATCTTAATCCAAAGAAAGAAGTTATTTTATAAACATATGAGCTAAGTATATTATTGGAAGTAATATTGACCATCGATATGGGAATGCGAGTTCATAATAACTCAAGTCTCCATAAACCATGTAAGCGTCATGGATATTAATGGGTCATACTTTTTAGATGATCACATAAGTTAAGCTAGTGGATCCACTAATTTAAGTAGTTCTATGCGATGACAAAGTATATGACAGTTCTGGAAGCGCGGGCAAGACGTTGTATCACCACTAAGGCTCAGGCTCATAGTGATGGTTGTTGGTTAGAGAATCTCTCACAGAAACTATATTACTTTATCTTAGAAGTAAAGTTGAGCTTGTTATTGCATCTCTTTAACGAACTAAGTTGTTTACGCTGTTTTAAAAGCTTTATATATATATATATATATATATATATATATATATATATATATATATATATATATATATATATATATATCATGTGTCTTATTGCTTCATTTTGAGTTAAATTATTCATGAGTTAAGCAGAGCTAAGGTAAGTGTTCATTCTTACTCTTTTCAAGCTTACGTTGTTTGTAGAATTCCAACTCGCATACTCGTACATTCGATGTACTGATGCCAGTTGACCTGCATCATTTTATGATGCAAATACAGGTAACTAGGATCGACATCCGACGTACCATTGATCCAGTGAGCGGCTCAGAGTCAGTTGTTGAGCCTCTTTATATTCCAAAGGACATCTTTTATTGCTTGATTTTCATTTTCAGTTGTCGGGATTATTGGGGGTCGTGTCCCTACATCCCTCTTTATTTTTAGAGGCTTCATAGAAAACTAGTATAGTTCTTTAGTATTATTCTTTTCAATTGTAAACGTTTAAGACATGAGGCTTAGTATTTCTTTTAAGTTATCTCTGTGTTTAAATCTTCTACTGAGTAAGTAAGCCAAATCAAGGGTCCGCTCGAATCCAGTAATAATCTTCGAGAGCGACCACATCCAAGATGTAGGCTTGGAGCGTGACAACTCGACTGAAGTACAACAAATCATAATTAAGTATGAAAAGGAAAAATGACGAAGAATTAATATAACAACTAATATAAAAACAATAACAATACCAAAAGAATAGTGCAATAATTGAAATAATATATTCAAACATATGATGAAAAATAAATCAAAAGCAAGATATCATTGCAAGACTAAAACTAACACCGTGACAGACACCACCAAGCCTATCAGTATTCCAGACATCACTTCATTATCTACTTACATTCTATTCTAATTCACGCTATCCACACCCTTGTATCAAAGATCATGTCCTTGATAAGCTGAAATTATGTGCATGTCTTGTTTAAACACTTCTCCTCAATACTTTTTTTACCTATATATGCCTTTCCTGATATGCACTATATTCAACCTCTTGCACCTCCTCATTGGAGCATCTATGCATCTTCTCTTATATATCCACAAAGGAGGCCATGCCATTTCCACCTCTGCTCAAATATCCTCATTCCTAATCTTATCGCTCTTGGTGTTTTCACATCATATCAACATCCTCATTTCTGCAGCTTGTATTTTCTTAACATGGAGTTCTTGACTGACTAATACTAGATCTGTCCCAAACAACAAAATAGGTCCAACTACCTCTATGCTAAACTTACCTTTAAGTTTATTGTCACACAAGACTCCATAGGCAAGACTTCACTTCATTCACATCGCACAAATACAATGTGTCAATTATCATCGATATTTTCCTTAATTAAAGATCTAAGATATTGTTTCTCCTAGAGATGTATGATGAGTCAAGCCTCACTTTCATTTCTACCTCATGCATGACATCACTAAATTTGCACTCTAAATATTTTGTTTTAGTTCCTGATGCAAGCCCGTCTCCACTCGAGTCTTGACTCCATCATTCATGTTCTCTAGCCTCCACTGTTATACGTTTAGTGTACATGCATCTCTAGAGGATTTTTCTTAGACTTTGTCATTGACCTTTTCAAGATCAACGAACATCATATATAAGTCCCTCTTTCATTTTCTATATATTTTCACAATTATCCTCTTTAAGATAAATGACTTTTGTAGTAGAATATCCTAGCATGAATCCAAATTGATTTTTCTAAATGGTAACACCCTTTCCTACTCTCATCTCCATCGTTTGTTCCTAGACTTTCTGGATTAGCAACTTTATATCCTTGTAATTGTTACCGTTGTTTACTACAATTTTTTTTTGAAATTATTTCCACTTCTAAATTTAAATATATACTTAATTAAATATTTTTTCAATATCGGAAAAATGATAAATTAAAGGAGGGGTTTATTTAGACCTCATTTGTTTGCAACTTAATGGGGTATGAATCTTAATGAATCAGATTCGCCTTATTTTTGTGTTCGTTTTTGAGGACTGAATCTTAATTATTCATATTCAGTTCATTAAGTTTGTTTGTTTTATGTCCTTATAAGCCTTTTAATGAGTCTGAATACATCTGAATGAATCACACTCTTAACACCATTCAGACTCAAAAATAAGACTCCTATCTTAATTCAATTATATCACAATAACTCATAAAGGTTTTTTTCTTATTTAATTAATGTTAATTACATACTTACAGTTATAATTTTCTTTATTCTTACTAACTTAATATACATCTTTTACTTTTATAAATTAATCAATATATTTGAATTGACAAGCACTTTATGAAAAAATATTTAGCACAGTTTCAGAAAATAAGAAAATATTAATTATTTGATCGATAACAATAACAAATGTCCATGATAAGATAAAATGTTTTCATAAACATTATATTACTACTTTATATAAACTATTTTACATTGCATTATAATATATATTATTCTCAAAACTTTTGAGTGCAAAGAATAACCATATTAATGATGTAACTTAATGTTAAATTCTTAATTGATAAATCATATTACTTTGTTACGATAAAAATGTTCAACATATCATTTTCTGTAAAAAAAAATTAATAATTTACTAAAATGAGGTTTTTATAATATTTTATTGATATATTGTTTAACTTCATATGTACATTCAGATATTGAAAACAAACAGTCCAATAATCAAGTGTTCAGATTCAGAGACAACATCTTAATATTTAGATGTTTATTCAGATTTACACATCTAGATCTTAATGCATATTTTAATATTTAGATGTGTATTCAAATTTAGACGTCTTAATCTTAATGGAAACAAATGAGGCCTTAGAACTCTTCTATTGTGGATTTTGTTTTTAAACTAATAATTTTTTTATTTTAAAAAATCTAATTGATTTTCAAATTTAAATACTCTTAATCAACTTTTAGTTCAATCTTTTTATTATAATATTTATTAGATATATTTTAAAATTATCAAAGTTAAAATGCATAGATATTAATTGAAATTAAGTTAAATACCATATTTATGCATTTTACCTTCTTAGAATCCTTGTGCAAGTGTGTTGAAATTACTATTTATAAACAACATCGGTGTTATATTAATCAATTAAAGAACTTCATTCGAGTCCTAAAATACTATGCCCAATAGAAATGCTCCACCAGGAAGCCCATACTGTTACGCGAGCCAAATAATCACTATAGGAAAATATGAAATTAACTACGAAATTTATAGGCAATTCCAGTTAATTTATCACTAAAATGGTCCTAACTAATTGAATTTCTCATAGTCCGTCGCTATTTCATAGTTAAATGAGATTAACATATTTTTATTATTCAGGCATAAACTTTTTTCCATAGCTAATTTCTCATTTTTTAGTAGTATATTCCTCTATATATGACAGAAAAACTTGTATGTATGCTAGATAAGGAGCGCGTGCAAGCACGAGACCCGATATATATTACTTTTTCTATTTTAATGTATTTATGTGTTATATGTGAAATTTAAAGTTAATTAATTTCTTAACATGTTTTTATATATTAGAGTCAATCAAATTTTTTATTTTTTTATATATATATAATCAGAGGGAGAGAGATTTTAAGTTGCTAATATTGTGATATATAAATGAGATTTTGAGATTTAACGAAAACTTTTTACATATTTTTAATTATTTTAAGCTATCAATTATTATGATTTATAATACTTTTTAAATAATTTTTTAATACATATAAAGTGATGAAAGATAAAATTTAAAAATAAAAAATAAAAATTACTCAACCACCCCTGACTACAAGCAAGCATGTCTCTCTTCTACTCCCTCTGTCCCATTTTATATGACACTTCTCATTTTTCAAGAGTCAAACAGTTTAACTTTGACCGAACATTTGCTTATGGAATTTTCAAATTTTTTGAAATAAAATTTAGATATTTGTAAACTACGTAAAGAGTACTATAAGTCACAATAATTGATAATTCAAAATGTTAAAATGATCTATGAAAAAATTAAGATTAAAGATACACTTATTTGAATCTCAAAATACAAAAAATGCCATATAAATTTAAAACCGAGAAAGTACTAAGTTAGTAAAAAGTAATAACATGGTAGCATATTCATCTTTTTATTTATCTTTTTATTCTATCAACATAAAAGAAGTCCTTAGCTGACTTTGCGCCACAAGTTTCCACATTTTTTTTGTGATAACGAGATCATCTTTACGTGGTATATGACATATATATAATGTTTGTCAATTGTCATTAATGCTGAGACCTATCCAAATCTCAAAGAATCGAGACACTAGTATTCGACTTCTAATTTGTTTGGTTAAGTTTTTCTAAGGTTAAATTAAAAAAGTTATTGTTTTTTTTTTTTTAAAATTGAGGTATCTAATTAAGCTTATAAGAGAAGAAAAAGTATTTTAAAATAAAATCAGAAGTACTAATTTTTTTTAATTCTTTAAAGAGAATACACTAAGAAATATTTTTTTAAAGTTTGACACAGTACTAATTGCTACTCAAAATAGATATTTAAATTGATTATCTTTGAATAAAAAACTTCTGATTATTACTTATTTCTTGAATAAACAACATAACATAACTAAAAATCAAAGAAAGATTTTGCTTTCCTTGAAAATATAAATAGGGGTTGTAATTTTTTTAAAAATTAAATTTCTTTTCTTATATTCAATTTTGTATTAGATAAGAAAGAAATTTTCTGTGTATACACATTTCGATAAGGTCAAATACAAATTGCTTCTATAAAATAAATGAATTTTAAAAATTTAACCAAACAAGTTATTGATTATTAGTTGGGAGTGATTTTCCCAAATAGATCCTATATGAGCTAAAATTCAAGTCAGGAAAAAGCCGTGTGATAGGTGACCATTGCGGTTCGGGGGCACTTGAGTCGGGTGCCACCCCCATACCATTTTTGGGCCAATTCTCCCTTTATCAAAATAATATTTTCAAAACTTTGAAACGATCGAACTAGACGAAGATAAAATCCTTTTGGTGGTCAAAGAATTGTTAAAAAGAAAAATGGGGGCAACAAAAGTTTGGTTTGGAATGAGTAGTTAACGTAAAAAGAGTTTGACGTCAAAACAAATACTTTTTTGACACAACATATCATAACTGTTTCTATCTAAAAACATGCATCAAAACAGACACTTCACTCAAAACTGGTGAACAGTCTCACGTCCGCCTTCTCCAAATATAAAACTAAATGAATAATTATTTCAGGTCACCCATTTTTGGATGAACAATGCTTACTGTTTGAAACAATCAACAAGATGACGCTGCGTGCTCTTTTATCACAGCATAACATTTGGTGTATTCAGATCTGCATTTTTGAAAAGATGGTTACATATATAATGAGCTGAAAACATAGTAAAATGATGAAATTCACCTAATGAATGCAAGAAAAGATTGAACAGTATAATACAAGATAAAAAGATTGAAGTTCGCCGCACAAAAACTGTTTACCTAATCAAATGATATTCAAGACCAGAATTTTAGATTTCCCCCTTCACTCCACTGGGCAAAACTATTACTGCATTCGTCCTACTTATAACTAGTAGACGAATTATCAGCTACTTCCTTGAGCAAGAAACTCATGTAGCATGAAGAATGTCCATACTTCATCTTTAAGAATAAGAAAGTAGAACGTCTAAATCTTGTAAACTCAAACATATATCACTCTTGTGTTGTCAAGGTATTACCCAAACCAAATGGATATGCAAAAAGTGTTATTCTAGTCCAGGCAAAAGATCCATCATAACCAATATTTACAACTCTAGAAACTAGCTCACAGCAGCATTAACCAGAAAACCACTTGTAGAAGTTTTAGCATATAGTAGAATGTCCCTCTATGTATCTCATTGATATGGAGGAACATAAGCAGCTAAAGACCAACCATTCATATGTCTATGGAAACAGATAGAAAGATTGTCAAATATGGAGATTGAATTCAATGATATATTTCAAGAGACTAATAATTATGGTGATGAAAGAATCCCCTAGTAAAGATCTACATGCCTGCTACGGCAACATGAATTTTCACAAAACTAGACATGGTAACAGTAATACACCAGCAAGAAATAAGGTCTTTACAGGTCACATGATTCATTAAGGTACTGACAAGATTGACCTGAGGGTAATCACACTACTCATAAACTATTAATTCTGGAGACTGACTTATGGAGAAACAAACTGTTTTGAGTGAGATAATTTGCAGCTTGTTGGGCCCGCAAGATTTCATGAAGTTTCACCTCCTCCGGTAGATGATTCAGCTCCCATTTGGCCATAGGTTTTGAAGCTGAAACTTGAAAATGTGAGTTTTTGAAGTTGTGATTTTGGAATTCGAAGTTGTGTTTGGACAAGCATTTTTACTTGGAAAAAAATTTGAAGTTTTATGAGTGGAAGTCCCCAAAACTGGTCGAAGTAAGTTTTTGGGAACCTGAAAATATTTGAAGATCAGATTTTTGAAAATCTAATCAAATTTCATGGCCAAACAAATACTTGAAGACAAATTTTCAAAATCTGCTCCCGATATCTATGGCCAAACTCTAGCTCAATGTTTATTTGGTCAAACCCCACATATGGAAAGATGTTCTCCAAATAGAAAAGCTGATTTAGCTATGTACAACTATGGTCCTTACCTGATGTTAGATGAACTCAACTATGGTCCTTATCCGATGAGGAAATGAGTAAGTACCTTGTTCATGTGCAGTTATTTGATGTTTAAAGTATTTCTGAAGAATACATATGAAATACCCCACCCTTGTCACATTGTTTTGGCTTAGTTATCTCAAAGCAAATGTAAGGTCCATGTAACACAGATTCCAACTATAGGGACTTTTGATAAGTTTCTGCAAGGTTGACAATTTGATAGCTAGTTTCAGCTACTCTATTTCTTGGTCGTTGATCTTTACTCTATGGAGTATTATGTGCTTAGCTTAAGCTTCTACAATGCTTTGTACCGGCTGCAGCAACTATCCATCTCAGTGAACCCTTTGTAGGGTTGCGCAATGAAGCAAGATATTTGCATACAAGCTACTCAGAAAGATCAACTTACTGGGCATGCAAGTTTAGAAGAGATGGGTCGTTTTCAGTAAGTCAAATCATCCAAAGCTCTTGTCGAGGGATGGATATGATTCCATACTTACTGGTTTGATTTCCTGGATACCAAGAAAGGTGTGGTTTTTTACTTGACGGCAGAGAGGGAGCAATATTGACAGCTGAGGCCTTGAAAAAAAAGGAAAGCGGACTACATATGTACAGTGGTGCTTCATGTGCAAATGTTCAAGTGAAGATGTAGACCTCCTCCTCTTACTTTTATTTAGTGGTGACTTGCTTGTGGTGTGAGATTTTGAGATGGTTAGGACTGCATTGGGCGATGCCAGGCACAATGACGGAGCAAGTTCCACTGAAAAAATTTAGAAGGAAGAGAAGTCAAAGGCCTGGGATGTCGTCCCACAAGCAATTGTGTGGATCTATTCGAAGAAAAAAGGTAGAAACTTTTGATGGAATGGAGAATGATCATGTACATTTGAGGAAAAACATCTCATTTCTTGTTTCCTTTTGGTGCAACCTTGAGATTTCAATTTGAATAAATGATTGGGTGTGTTCATGGAGAATCGTATTATGTAGATTCTCTACTCTTTGATATACAGTTTGTATACCAAAAAGTTTCTCATTATTAATAAAAGGTTGCATATAGATGTGACTCATGACACATACCTTAGATTTGGGAGATTTGTTGTTACTGGACCGAGTTAATGATGTCACAGAACAAAAGTAACAAGCATCAGTTGTTTCACTGGGGAGTTTATTTGATTGTCTGGAAAGTTCGTGCTTGTTGAAGTGGAAACAAGCCCAGCATTGTTTTGCTAGATACAATTTAGAAAACTGCTGCTGCACTTCATTTTTTCCCCTTTCAGTGGTTTTGGTAAGTCTGACGGCTGTATTTTGATTTCAGTTCACAACAGTAATTTAATAAGAAATTCAACATAAGTCGGAAGTTAACATAGGTAATCCTCAATTTTCATCACCAATCATCATAGATGCAACATGATAACATCACAGTAATGAGACAACTAAAACTCGTCAACCTTAGATCATGCGAGTAAAACCATCAAATGAACAATAAGCCTTACCTTTAAGGGTTTTATCATAGTTTTCCAGCTGTGTCATAAAACCAGCATTGGGAGAAACGACTGGTCTTTTACTCTTGACAAGCTCAAAAGCTTCAGAGTGACTCATACCATGCTTTTTCATCAGATAAGCGATGACTATGGTTGCACTGCAAAAGCATAGAACAAAAAAAACAGTGTATTTTGATAATGACAACTGAGAAGCAGTAAACTGTTTGCTGTCAATTGTTAGTACTTTATTGAATATTCGACAGTTAAGTACATCTACTGAAGAAAACAGTGGTCTCACTATACAAAAGGAACACCAGGAAAAGCAAACAAGATAAAATTTTAAGTTCTAGAAAGTTCTTTCTCAATTTCCTTTTTCACTATTGTTCTTGAAGTGTCGAAGATTTAGAGAAATGACACCAGCCATGGTATAAGAAGGAAACAGGTAAGTTTTATTCGACCTAAATGTTATACTAAAAAGAGCTAGCTGATTCAATATATATAAAGACAAACAATTTACTAAAGCGAACCTAAGTCCAGACCACATAAGATCAAACTAAAAAAGGGCAAGAAGCAGATTGCTGAGTATGAACAGGATTCCATATGGATAAAAATGTTTCATATTAGAATTTAACCCGATAACCAAATTTATCCCAAACCCCCCACCCCCCACCCCCACCCCCACACACATAATCCTTTTTATCTTGCACTTGTAATAATGAAGTCAAGCTGAAGGTATTGCATGCCATGATGATATAGCTACTATTGCTAGAAGGGGTTTGAAAGAGATCAGATGAGCAAGTAACAGGAGACTCTTGCTACAACAAAGAAACAAGGCCACAAAGATACCCTTCAAAAATCCATAAACACATGAAACTTGTGCAGTTAGCTTTAAAGAAGGCTAAAAATATTATGAGAAATGGTCAACTTCAGCACTGCAATGGTGACTCACTAAATCTTGCACTTCACCAGGTCTATGTTGAAATATCCATCACAGTTAAGTAATGCCATACACACAGAAGGTGGCATAAAAAAACATAAATGAGCGTAATCAGTAGAATATTGACGATAACAATTCATTCTTTCAAGGTTTTAACTTTGGAAGCATTACTTTACACCTCTATACTAGATTTCCAACGAAGAGCACAAAAGATGCAAGGAACTTGGAGAAACTTGCATATCTAGATTAAAGATTCTGGTCTTCAGCATGACTGCAAATGTCAAAAAATAATATCATAGGAACTTTGCTGATCCAGGACAAATGTTGTCCTGCCCGCCCCAACAGCAAAAGATGAAGCTAGCTCCATGATAGTGCTTTAGTCCACAGTATCAAGCTGAAGATGGAATATGATGGTTACTATTCTTGAGTTAGGTTTAGTCATAATATTTTTCTTTTGATTATATATAGCAAAACAAGATGGAGAGAAGCTATTTTGGCTTAATTATTGTATAAAACCGGTATAGTTTTAAGCACCACTATTTTGTGTTGTTTCCCCACATAAAACCACGATTTCAAGATTCAGGCAAAGATGCTTGAAATCACCTTCTGGATTTTCCAGCAAAGCAATGGACCAGCACACCACCACCCTGTCCTTTTGCTTCTTCAATGAAGTCGAAGCATTCCTCAAAGTAATGTGAAATATTTACATCAACTCTGTCATGAACTGCCCAAAATTTGCAAGAAGTTGAAAAAATAAACAAACCATTCATCAATCTCATTAAAAGCGAAAAAAATTCAAGACATGAAGGCAAAAGGCCTCAGTTTATCTTCACTGTATTGGAAAGTTAACAATCTTTTTTTTTACTTTTTCTGATAAGGAAAATGGGATAGTTCTAACCTTTACTAGGTAGATGAAAATGAAGGTGAAGGAAAATTATAATTAGGCATTATCATAAGGAAGAATCTGATAAAGAAGTTGGTACAGGTAAAAGAGTCCCAAGAAGGCTCTGGTATGAAAAGTTGTACTTTACATTGCTATAGTAGAGTTCTTTGCTTCTCCAAATTAGATAGTTAACCAGAAAATTTTACATAATCTTATGAAGGACCACTACAAACAAAGCTAAGAGGGTTCTGTCAATAAGAGAAACGAAGACAAAAGACGGGAAACAGGAAGAAAATCACAGTTCAGCAGCAGCACCAGTGCGGACAACTTAGAGTGTGGTGAGGTATTTCCTGTTCTCTTAGTTCTATTTAAGTATAGTTGCTGTTGACTATACTTACATAAAGCAAGGAATGGATCATACATCAGTTATTGACTTATATAATATGGATATACAAATTTTCTCACCACATGCAGATATTCAAAACACATTCAAAGAAATTCAGTTCTATTAAACAAAGTAAGAAACTTCCTACCAGAAAGGACTTTGTAGACAAACTCATTTGGATAAGGAGGATTTATATCTCTAGCAATCGTCAAAATATGAGTTAGATTCAAGCTTTCGAGTGCAACTTTATTGTTGGCAGCTCCAAGGGACCCTAAATAGAGACCCTAAGAAATTTAAGGAAACAAATAAGTATAGGTGAAAAATAAAGCTAGAATGGCTAGGAATCGTGGTTTAGTACCTCTTCAATCATACAAGGATTCTTATCTTCTCGAATGATTTTTGCTACAGACATTGCACGCATTAGAGCTTCAATTTGCCCATTATAATACTCCAGAGCTTGAGCCATTTCTCGGTTTCTTCCTTGAAATAGCTTGAACTTTCTGAAAAATTTAGAAGTGTTGGGTATTAGTAATAAATTAGTAAGAACTTATGCATACAGAGGAAAATCGAGATTCAGGACACACTTAAAAATAAAGTAGACTGAAGTCTCAAGTGTTGCATACCCCAATACCTTCTCTCCAAGGACAGCTCAAGCACTTGAAGGAAAAAATAACTACTACTTGAGTACCACAAAGTTTAACACTTCTCTCCCAAGGGAAAATTAAGCATTGCATATAAGGAATTCCAACATGAAGTAACTTATTGGTTTTTCTTCTTACAACAGCTCCATTGGGAATTTTTACAGGAAAAATAGGCTCCTTTTCGATTCTTGAATTTGCAGTCGTGGTTAGAGTGGCCTTATTTTGTAGGATGGCTTTTAGTTATTGTTCAAATCTTACCCAAATTCCGAAAAAAATAATGATAAGGTAGGTAAAACCCAAATACATGAAGATTTAGAAAGCCAGTTGGGGATTTTCCTAATACCATTTTCATTGGATATTC
>JAJJBR010002671.1:0-14781 GCA_022817965.1 Solanum lycopersicoides
TTCGTATTCGAGAGCCCTACATGGTTGGTCCCAACCTTTCCAAGCTCAATTAACTCCCCAAGTTAGTTGGCTTGGTTGTAGCAAGGGTTCCGAGGTCTGGTTCTACGCGCATCAATCCGTGTGAACCCTGGTCTAATCATAGGCATTCTTGACACACTTAGCATTTCTTATCTTATCCATTTTCAGGGTTGTTACATTATCCCCCCCTTAGGAATATTCGTCCCCGAATGACACTACTAACTATCTAGCGTAATGCCAGTCAGATCATAACATAGTTATTATACACAATCAAGCAATAGCAACAAAGAATGGAGAGATAAGGAACCTTAGACTTAAGAGTAGAAAGTCTAACCTCAAGGGCTGAATAGATGAGGGTAGCGGGATCTCATGTCGGCCTCGGCCTCCCACGTAGCACCCTCAACAAGATGATTCCTCCACAATACCTTCACTATGGCAATCTCCTTGTATACTCTATCAGCTCTTACATTTCCTCCCGTTCGGACAATCCTTCATAATGTGACCCGATTTGCCACAACTATAACATCATTACGGTCCATCATACAATATCCTCCATGCATTATGCCACACTTCCTATTAGGTGGCATCTCCTGGGCTATAAAGTCTTACGAACTTCAGGGAGTAATCCCTGACTGATATCGAGCCCTGCTTAAGGTTGATGAATTCCTCAACCTTAGTCTTCTTCATTTATCTGGGAAAGAACTGCTCTAGAGTATCCATCTTGAAAAGATTCCAAGTAATAGGACCTCCTCCTAAGGCCTTGCTATCCTGTCACACCTTATACCAGGATTGAGCTACATCCTTTAGCTGGTAGGATGTCAACTCAGACTTCTTCACATCAATCAAACCCAACAGCCTGAGCTTGTAAAGTGCTAGCTTGGGCCATTTATACCAACGTTGTTCTTACTTCATCATCTGTCAACCCATCTGGGTTAACATGCATCTCTATTCCAGCAGCTGGATCCTGGGGGAAAACTTGGATTACCCCAGCAGCTGCTCCTCCAATATCTCCGCCTGCTTTTCTCCTTGTATTTATCTTTCGGAAACTTCAAGAGTTGATGTTAGAACGCTCATAACACCAAGAAAATCAGACATTAGGAAAAGCACGATAAGATCAGAAGAAGGGAAACTTTGCTACGCATCATGCAGTCTCTAATTCAGGATAGTGGTGCACTTCACTACCATGAATTAGAAACTACTCAATGTGGTTGGTGTGAACTTATTATTTTCGTAACTTAACCTAGTGCTCTGATACCAACTTTTTCACGACTGGAATCTAGACCCCAGACGAAACCGGCGTCGTTGACCTCTGAGAGGTCGCAGACAAGCCTACTTACGTCATTCTTACTTTACATAGGTTAATTTTTGCGGAAAATTTGAAACTTTTTGTTTCAAAACATTACTTACTAAACATTTCTAATACATTCATAAATTGTTCAACATCAACCATCTAAACATTAAGAGATAATCAAATGAAAGGAATAGTTCAATAACATAAGTGTATAATTGCCAAAATAGCACCCATACATAGTCCGAATGAAATAAGAAAGAAACGCTAGTGGAACATGCTCCACTAGCTCAACTCCTAAACTAAGCTAGAACATGAGCAGTAGCATCCTCGAAAGCATGACGACCTACCAAAAACCGGATGAATGCTGGACGTCCGGATAACTGCAGCGATGATCCTGTAGGTCTACCATCCACCTGTGCCTGCACCTAAAATAGAAGAGTTTGTATAGGCTTAGTAGACACTTGTACTAAGTATGGGTATATGCAAGCACACACCAAGGACATGAATGAGAAAGAATAGCTCTTTCCTAACAACATGATTTTTTTTGGAATCAAGTCAGTGGACTTGCCAAATTGAGATTAGGAAAGTTAGTGAACTTTCCAAATTGGATTAGGAAAGTCATGCCATGAGAGTAACATACATCATCATACTTATCATATTGCACACATCACATAACATATTACACATATCACATATCATATTGCATACAATACATTTTGCATGTAGCACATAACTTCTTTCATATCATTCATTCATATGCCATGAGACCTTGGAATCATGGACTTGACATTAAGACATCCCAGAAATGAGGGCTCAACATATGGGACCTCAACTAGGGAGTCTTCATTAGCAAACACAGAGTCTGCTTCATTCATTCATACGTACTTCATTTCATTTCGTTCATAGTCCAGTGTAACCACCGGTTATACCTAGGATGTAGTTTAAGACTTTCATTAGGTTCGTTGTGCAATGACCAAGAATGACCTAATGTCATTACTTGAATCTAACTCACCTTTTGATTATCCTATCCTAACACCTTTGGTATTCATTCATTTCATTATGTGCATCATTTGAGGCTGGCTTCATTCATTCATTGGGAACTTTAACTTTAACCGACATAGATCATGTGAGCATCATGAAATCCAGTGTCTCCCCCACACCGAAAAGAGGTGGAATCACCGACCAAAGTGATCCAATAACATTCTAGCTCACATGGGAATTTAACCCCGCCAGATCCCTATATTGGCAGTATAGGTTCGAAGACTAGGAGATATAAGGAGACCCATACCCGGCATGCCGGACAGTCTCATCTCATGAGAGTTACGTGAACCTCCGCCCTTCCCGAAAGAAGGCATCACCGCTCATAGCTAGTCTATCGGTGCTCAGTATAAAGTTCCATTATATTCATCTCATACGTCATGGAAGCTGGCTTCTAGTATGAGGACATCATAGCTCATTAGATGATTTCTCATCTCATCATTCGTATTGAGTGTGTTAAGCTCAATACTCTCATTTGGTGTGCTTTACACCCTTACTTAACCCTTCTAGGGTTTCATTATTTCATTGTTTATTTCATCATTTCATTGTTCATCTCATCATATGCCAATGAACTTGGCCATTTAGTGTATATACACTCATACTTAACCCTTCTAGGGTTCATCATTTCATTTCATACATCTTAGGTTCACTTACTTTTGAACGTATGTTAGACTTATGATTCTATACACACAAGCCATGAGACTTCATTCATAATTCGTTAAGTGATTCATACATTCCTAAGATTATATAGCACAAGACTTATGTATCTTGTATATACGCCAAGATCTTGATTTCGATCTAACTAGATGGCATTATTCTTGGATGATTTGTTCACGTATGACTTATGTATCAAACGAAAGTTTGGGCAAGGAAACCCAAGTCTTGAATCAATTGGATATCATTTATATTTTTAATTGATTTTATTCTAATATTCATAACATTTTAACCCTAAATTAAATCACAATATTAACATTGAAGGATTAATTTTCTACTTAACCTTTTCTTGAATTTGGCCGATGGGTTGTGGGTTCGAGCCCCCACAACCCCATTTTCATTTTTCATTAACATGATATTCTCCCATTTTTTCTTAAACCAAGAGGTTGTGGGATCAAACCCCCACAGCCTCTTTTATTTTACTCTTATTTTCGCCCAAGTAGGGAGGTTGTGGGTTCGAACCCCCACAGCCTCCTTACTTTTAATTAATTTTCGCTAAAGGGCTGTGAGGTGGTGGGTTCGAACCCCCACAGCCCCATATATATACTTTTAATATTTTTCTCCAAGTTTAGACCATGGACAGTGAGGTTGTGGGATCGAACCCCCACGGCCTCACCTATTTTTTTAAACTTATTTTTGCCTCCTTTATTCCAGCCTTGAGGTCGTGGGTTCGATTCACACGCCTCACATCTTTTGTTTTTCCTTATTTCTCCCTCTTCTTTGCTACCCATAAGTCATGTGTTCGATTCCCCCCATCCCCATTTTTTTTTTATTAATTTCGTGGGCAGCAGCTAAGGGGTTCGAATCCCCTTAGCCCCAACACATATTTTTGTTAAAATTCTCAACCTTGAGGTCATGTGAGGTCTTGGGTTCGATTCCCCTTGACCTCACCTATTTTAATCACTTTTAAAACTCCTTCAAAATTTCCAGAAGCTGCCCGAAATCAACATCACAAGCTGGAAATTTTGATTCCCTTTTTGCAGCCTATTTTCTCCACTCTTTAACGTTAAAAGTTAATGCATTTGGAGTAGTGTTTAGTGAGTACTTTAGGTGCGTTTTCATGGACATATTTGTCCAAGAATTTATCATTTAATTCAGCCACATTACACTTAATTGAACATCATCATTTACATAAGTTTATACACTTAAAATGACAACAAAAACCATATCAAACTTGAAGCTATAAATCAAAACTCATTTACAGTAAGTTTACAGTAAACTTTTTCACATACACACACATATTTTCGGCAACAAGGCTTGTCATTCATATGATTCCAAATACATGTTCATGAACATATTCATCACGAAAACACATTGCAACACCTAATTTCTACCAGCAAACATACCAACCTATGATTTGATGGGAGCTAATGACAGGGACATGCAACGGGGAACAACCCTAGTTTTCGGATTGAATATTCTGAATCCTAAGGGTCTCTTGGGAAAGGGACCAAGAGTAAGAAGACCCATACCTTTATTTTTCTTGTTCAACCACGAAATTGCTGCCCAAAATCCTCTCCAAAATCAGTCCAAGTTCAACACTTCAACACCAATCGACGGAAGACTCCTCCCCTTTGCTTAAAGTGATGGATTTACGTTGTTTTTCTTAGATTTTTGGTGTGAGTTCTTCAAGTGTGAAGAACTTCAATATTTTTTCTGTTTTTGAACTTGTTTTGGCAGAGAGAAAACGTGAGAGAGATAGTGAAACGTGAGAGAGAGAGATAGTGAGAGAGAGTGGCTTAAAATTAGGAGTTTTAGTTTGGGAATTAGTCAAACTAGGACTCTTTGTTAAACCTTTAAATAAAAAATCTGATTTTTCTTTTTCTTAAATCAGCTAATATTTATTAATTAATTAAATTAATTTATCCATTTAAATAAAAACAAGTTAAATCATTGCTTCCACCTAGGTTCGAACCCGGGTGGAGCAAGACTTCACTTCAAGAGCTCAATTTCGGCTCTCTCTCCCCAAATTGCCCCTCCACTTTATTAATTAAATAATTACATATGTATTTAGGGTAATTACGATATTACCCTTAGCCTGGCAAAAGACCATTTTACCCCTAGACCCTCAAAACTTAAGCTTTCTCTCTTTAAGTCGGTAAAGACTCATTCGAGTATATCTTCGTATTCGAGAGCCCTACATGGTTGGTCCCAACCTTTCCAAGCTCAATTAACTCCCCAAGTTAGTTGGCTTGGTTGTAGCAAGGGTTCCGAGGTCTGGTTCTACGCGCATCAATCCGTGTGAACCCTGGTCTAATCATAGGCATTCTTGACACACTAAGCATTTCTTATCTTATCCATTTTCAGGGTTGTTACATTATCCCCCCTTAGGAACATTCGTCCCGAATGACACTACTAACTATCTAGCGTAATGCCAGTCAGATCATAACATAGTTATATACACAATCAAGCAATAGCAACAAAGAATGGAGAGATAAGGAACCTTAGACTTAAGAGTAGAAAGTCTAACCTCAAGGGCTGAATAGATGAGGGTAGCGGGATCTCATGTCGGCCTCGGCCTCCCACGTAGCACCTCAACAAGATGATTCCTCCACAATACCTTCACTATGGCAATCTCCTTGTATACTCTATCAGCTCTTATATTTCCTCCCGTTCGGACAATCCTTCATAATGTGACCCGATTTGCCACAACTATAACATCATTAGGGTCCATCATACATTATCCTCCATGCATTATGCCACACTTCCTATTAGGTGGCATCTCCTGGGCTGTAAAGTCTTACGAACTTCAGGAGTAATCCCTGACTGATATCGAGCCCTGCTTAAGGTTGATGAATTCCTCAACCTTAGTCTCCTTCATTTATCTGGGAAAGAACTGCTCTAGAGTAGCCATCTTGAAAAGATTCCAAGTAATAGGACCTCCTCCTAAGGCCTTGCTATCCTGTCACACCTTATACCAGGATTGAGCTACATCCTTTAGCTGGTAGGATGTCAACTCAGACTTCTTCACATCAATCAAACCCAACAGCCTGAGCTTGTAAAGTGCTAGCTTGGGCCATTTATACCAACGTTGTTCTTACTTCATCATCTGTCAACCCATCTGGGTTAACATGCATCTCTATTCCAGCAGCTGGATCCTGGGGGAAAACTTGGATTACCCCAGCAGCTGCTCCTCCAATATCTCCGCCTGCTTTTCTCCTTGTATTGATCTTTCGGAAACTTCAAGAGTTGATGTTAGACAGGCTCATAACACCAAGAAAATCAGACATTAGGAAAAGCACGATAAGATCAGAAGAAGGGAAACTTTCCTACGCATCATGCAGTCTCTAATTCAGGATAGTGGTGCACTTCAATACCATGACTTAGAAACTACTCAATGTGGTTGGTGTGAACTTATTATTTTCGTAACTTAACCTAGTGCTCTGATACCAACTTTGTCACGACTGGAATCTAGACCCCAGACGAAACCGGCGTCGTTGACCTCTCAGAGGTCGCAGACAAGCCTACTTACGTCATTCTTACTTTACATAGGTTAATTTTAGCGGAAAATTTGAAACTTTTTGTTTCAAAACATTACTTACTAAACATTTCTAATACATTCATAAATTGTTCAACATCAACCATCTAAACATTAAGAGATAATCAAATGAAAGGAATAGTTCAATAACATAAGTGTATAATTGCCAAAATAGCACCCATACATAGTCCGAATGAAATAAGAAAGAAACGCTAGTGGAACATGCTCCACTAGCTCAACTCCTAAACTAAGTTAGAACATAAGCAGTAGCATCCACTAGTCATTCATATGATTCCAAATACATGTGCATGAACATATTCATCACGAAAACACATTGCAACACCTAATTTCTACCAGTAAACATACCAACCTATGATTTGATGGGAGCTAATGACAGGGACATGCAACGGGGAACAACCCTAGTTTTTGGATTAAATATTCTGAATCCTAAGGGTCTCTTGGGAAAGGGACCAAGAGTAAGAAGACCCATACCTTTATTTTTCTTGTTCAACCACGAAATTGCTGCCCAAAATCCTCTCCAAAATCAGTCCAAGTTCAACACTTCAACACCAATCGACGGAAGACTCCTCCCCTTTTCTTAAAGTGATGGATTTACGTTGTTTTTCTTAGATTTTTGGTGTGAGTTCTTCAAGTGTGAAGAACTTCAATATTTTTTCTGTTTTTGAACTTGTTTTGGCAGAGAGAAAACGTGAGAGAGATAGTGAAACGTGAGAGAGAGAGAGATAGTGAGAGAGAGTGGCTTAAAATTAGGAGTTTTAGTTTCGGAATTAGTCAAACTAGGACTCTTTGTTAAACCTTTAAATAATAAATCTGATTTTTTCTTTTTCTTAAATCAGCTAATATTTATTAATTAATTAAATTAATTTATCCATTTATATAAAAACAAGTTAAATCATTGCTTACACCTAGGTTCGAACCCGGGTGGAGCAAGACTTCACTTCAAGAGCTCAATTTCGGCTCTCTCTCCCAAAATTGCCCCTCCACTTTATTAATTAAATAATTACATATGTATTTAGGGTAATTACGATATTACCCTTAGCCTGGCAAAAGACCATTTTACCCCTACACCCTCAAAACTTAAGCTTTCCTCTCTTTAAGTCCGTTAAAGACTCATTCGAGTATATATTCGTATTCGAGAGCCCTACATGGTTGGTCCCAACCTTTCCAAGCTCAATTAACTCCCCAAGTTAGTTGGTTTGGTTGTAGCAAGGGTTTCGAGGTATGGTTCTACGCGCATCAATCCGTGTGAACCCTGGTCTAATCATAGGCATTCTTGACACACTAAGCATTCCTTATCTTATCCATTTTCAGGGTTGTTACAACCTCATTACTCAAGGGAGTAAAACCACAACCTATCACACAAGATCTTCAACTTTTTGAATAATCTTATTTAAGCAAAAGAGAACCACAGTTACAACCAATGTGCGAAAAAGTTATTAATTTCACGACCAAGTAATAATTCTATTATTTGAAGAGCCTAAGAAGATGTCACTCTGTCCAGAAAGCTATCACACTAGACAACTTAGACTTCAACTAAGAAACAAACAGGTTGCCTACTACACCACCACACTCCGGATGACTTAGACTTTGACTAAGCAGCACATAATGCTACCCTCTAAATTAGTTAGACTCCACTGATGTCACGACCGGAATCTAGACCCCAGACGAGACCGGCATCGTTGACCTCTCAGAGGTTGCAGACAAGCCTACATACGTGATCGTTACTTCATCTAGGTTAATTTTAGCAGAAAATTTGAACTTTTTTTCCTTAACATGCATGTATATCATTCTACTTAAATTCATATACGTTCACAATCAACCATCTAACATTAAGATCATCAACTGAAAGAAATAGTTCAATACTGCATTAAGTGTATACTTGCCAAAATAGCACCAATACAATGTCTGAAATAAAACGGGAAAGAAACACTAGTGGAACATACTCCACTAGCTAAAGCCTACATCTAAGCTAGATAATAACAGTAGACCTCCTCGAAAGCATGAGGGCCTACCAAATCCGGATGAAAGCTCCACGTCCAGATAGCTGCAATGTCTTACTATAAGCTCTAATGTCCACATGTGCCTGCACCTAAAAATATAGAGTTGTATGGGATTAGTACACACTTGTACTAAGTATGGGTATATGCAAGCACACACCAAGGACATGCATGAGTAAGAATAGCTCTTTCCTAACAACATGATTTATGGAAAGTCAAGTCAGTAGACATGCCAAATTTGGATTAGGAAAGTTAGTGGACCTTCCAAATTAGATTAGGAAGGTTAGTGGACTTTCCAAATTTGATTAGGAAAGTCATGCCATTAGAGTAACATGCATCATCATACGTATCATGTTGCACACATCACATAACATCTTACACATAGCACATAACATATTGCATGTAGCACATAACATCTTTCATATCATTCGTTCATATGCCATGAGACCTTGGAATCATGGACTTGACATTAAGACTTCCCAAAATGAGGGCTCAACATATGGGACCTCAACTAGGGAGACTTCTTTAGCAAACACAGAGTCTGCTTCATTCATTCATACATACTTCATTTCATTCATTCATAAGCTAGTGTAAACACTAGCCATACCTAGTATGTAGTTTAAGAACCTCATCGGGTTTGCTGTGCAATGACCAAGAATAATCTTGTGTCATTAGTTAAGTCTAGCTCACCTCTTGATTATCCTATCCTAACACCTTTGGCATCGTTCATTTCATTATGTGCATCATTTGGGGCTGGCCTCATTCATTCTTTGGGAACTTTAACTTTAATCGACATAGATCATGTGAGCATCATGAAATCCAGTGCGTCATCCCCACACCGAAAAGAGGTGGAATCACCGGCCAAGGTGAACCAAAACATACTAGCGTATATAGGGGATTGAACATTGCTAGATCCCTATATTGGCAGTATACGTTCAAAGACTAGGAGATATAATGAGACCCATACCCGGCATGCCGGACAATCTCATCTCATGAGAGTTACGTGAACCTCCGCCCTTCCCGAAAGAAGGCATCACCACTCATAGATAGCCTATCGGTGCTCAGTATAAAGTTCCATTACATTCAACTTATACGTCATGGAAGCTGGCTTCTAGTATGAGGAAATCATAGCTCATTAGATGATTTCTCATCTCATCATTAGTATTAAGTATACATAAATCTCAATACTTTCATTAGAGTGTTCATAGAGACTGGTCTCTTCATTAACTTTACACTCTCATAGGTGAGTACGTTTTGGTAACATTTACTTAGGCTCATTTGAGATTGCTCTCATCTTTCACATTAGCCTCTTATCATGTTGTCACCACATTCATTAGCTTAAGCACATTTGCTCTTCATATTTACTCACCCCTTTTTACGTGAATGTTCATTTCATCATATGCCAATGCAATTGGCCATTTAGTGTGTTTCACACTCTTACTTAACCCTTCTAGAGTTTCATCATTTCGTTCAATACATCTTAGGTTCACTTACTTTAAATGTTTGCTAGACTTATGGGTCTATACATACAAGCCATGAGGCTTCATTCATAGATCGTTTAAGTGATTCATATCTTCCTAAGATTATGTGGTACAAGACTTATGCAACTTATAAGTATGCTAAGATCTCGATTTTGATCTATGTAGGAAACATTATTTTTGAACATTTATTCATGTTTGACTTGTGTATCAATACGGAATTTGGGCAAGGGAACCCGATTTTGAATCCCTTGGACAATACTTACATTTTTATTCATTTTGGTTTGATCCATACGGCTTGGGGACCCAAGATCGAGCCCCAATGCCTTCATTTTATTTTTTTCTTAATTTCTCTCTTCTTTTTTTGTTCAGTGGGACTGAGAGGATGTGGGATCAACCCCCACAACCTCATTTCCTTTTATTTTATTTTATTTTAATTTCTCTCTTTTTGGCCGAGGGGGGGTGGGTTCGAACACCCACAGCCCCACTTTAATTTTTCTCCTTAATTTCCCTTGGTTATGCCTAGAGGTCATGGGTTCGTGTCACGACTGGAATCTAGACCCCAGACGAGACCGGCGTCGTTGACCTCTCAGAGGTCGCAGACAAGCCTACTTACGTCATTCTTACTTTAGCTAGGTCAATTTTAGAGGAAAATTTGAACTTTTTATTTATTAACATACTTAATAAACATTTCTAATATATTCATAATTTGTTCACCATCAACCATCTAACATTAAGATCATCAAATGAAAGAAATAGTTTAATATAGCAATAACTGTATACTTGCCAAAATGGCACCAATACAATGTCTGAAAAATACAGGAAAGAAACGCTAGTGGAACATGCTCCACTAGCTCAATACTAAGACTAAGTTAGAATATAAATGGAAAAGCATTCTCGAAAGCATGAGGGCTTACCAAGTCCGGATGAATGCTCGACGTCCGGATAGCTTCAGCGTCAACCTGTAGCTCTAGCGTCCACCTGTGTCTACACCTAAAATTGTGGAGTTGTATAGGGTTAGTACAAACTTGTACTAAGTATGTGTTTATGCAAGCACACACCAAGGACATGCATGAGGAAGGATAGCTCTTTCCTAACAACATGATTATGGAAAGTCAAGTCAGTGGACTTGCTAAATTAGGATTAGGAAAGTTAGTGAACTTTCCAAATTTGGATTAGGAAAGTCAGTGAGTTTTCCAAATTTGGATTAGGAAAGACAGCGATCTTTCAAAATTTGGTTTAGGAAAGTCATGCCATGAGAGTAACATGCATCATCATACTTATCATATTGCACACAACACATAACATCTTACACATAGCACATATCATATAGCATACAGTACATAACATCTTTTATAACATTCATTCATATGCCATGAGAACTTGAAATCATGGACTTGACATTAAGACTTTGCAAAATGAGGGCTCAACATATGGGACCTCAACTAGGAAGTCTTCATTAGCAAACACAGAGTCTGCTTCATTCATTCATACGTACTTCATTTCATTTCGTTCATAGGCCAGTGTTAGTTTAAGACTTTCATCGGGTTTGTTGTGCAATGATCAAGAATAACCTAGTGTCATTACCTTGAGTCTAGCTCACCTCTTGATTATCCTATCCTAACACCTTTGGTATCGTTCATTTCATTATGTGCTTCATTTGAGGTTGGCCTCATTCATTCATTGGGAACTTTAACTTTAACCGACATAGATCATGTGAGCATCATGAAATCCAGTGTCTCCCCCACACCAAAAAGAGGTGGAATCACCGCCAAGGTGACCCAAAATGTCACGATTGGAATCTAGACCCAGACGAGACCGGCGTCGTTGATCTCTCAGAGGTCGCAGACAAGCCTACTTATGTCATTCTTACTTTACATAGGTTAATTTTAGCGGAAAATTTGAAACTTTTTGTTTCTAAACATTGCTTACTAAACATTTCTAATACATTCGTAATTTTTCAACATCAACCATCTAACATTAAGAGATAATCAAATGAAAGAATAGTTCAATAAACATAATTGTATAATTGCCAAAATGGCCCATACATAGTCTGAATAAAATAAGAAAGAAACGCTAGTGGAACATGCTCCACTAGCTCAACTCCTAAACTAAGCTAGAACATAAACAGTAGCATCCTCGAAAGCATGAGGACCTACCAAAACCGGATGAATGCTGGACGTCCGGATAACTGCAGCGATGATCCTGTAGCTCTACCGTCCACCTGTGCCTGCACCTAAAATAGAAGAGTTTGTATAGGGTTAGTACACACTTGTACTAAGTATGGGTATATGCAAGCACACACCAAGGACATGCATGAGAAAGAATAGCTCTTTCCTAACAACATGATTTTTGGAATTCAAGTCAGTGGACTTGCCAAATTGAGATTAGGAAAGTTTCCAAATTTGGATTAGGAAAGTAAGTGAGCTTTCCAAATTTGGATTAGGAAAGTATCCATGAGATAACATACATCATCATACTTTTCACATTTGCACACAGCACATAACATTTACACATAGCATATATCATATAGCATACATACATTTTACATGTAGCACATAACTTCTTTCATATCATTATTCATATGCCATGAGACCTTGGAATCATGGACTTGACATTAAGACATCCCAGAAATGAGGGCTCAACATATGGGACCTCAACTAGGGAGTCTTCATTAGCAAACACAGAGTCTGCTTCATTCATTCATACGTACTTCATTTCATTTCGTTCATAGTCCAGTGTAACCACCGGTTATACCTAGGATGTAGTTTAAGACTTTCATTAGGTTCGTTGTGCAATGACCAAGAATGACCTAATGTCATTACTTGAATCTAACTCACCTTTTGATTATCCTATCCTAACACCTTTGGTATCATTCATTTCATTATGTGCATCATTTGAGGCTGGCCTCATTCATTCATTGGGAACTTTAACTTTAACCGACATAGATCATGTGAGCATCATGAAATCCAGTGTCTCCCCCACACCGAAAAGAGGTGGAATCACCGGCCAAAGTGATCCAATAACATGCTAGCGTACATGGGAATTTAACCCCGCCAGATCCCTATATTGGCAGTATAGGTTCGAAGACTAGGAGATATAAGGAGACCCATACCCGGCAAGCCGGACAGTCTCATCTCATGAGAGTTACGTGAACCTCCGCCCTTCCCGAAAGAAGGCATCACCGCTCATAGCTAGTCTATCGGTGCTCAGTATAAAGTTCCATTCATTCATCTCATACGTCATGGAAGCTGACTTCTAGTATGAGGACATCATAGCTCATTAGATGATTTCTCATCTCATCATTCGTATTAAGTGTGTTAAGCTCAATACTCTCATTAGAGTGTTCATAGAGACTGGTCTCTTCATTATCTTACACTCTCATAGGTGAGTACATGTTGGTAACATTTACTTAGGCTCATTTGAGATTACTCTCATCATTTACATTAGCCTCATATCATGTTGTCCACATTTCATCATTTGCACCTTTGTTTTTCTTAGTTTTCACCTCTTATTACGTGTAATGTTCATTTCGTCATATGCCAATGCACTTGGCCATTTGGTATTTCACACCTTACTTAACCTCTAGGGTTCATCATTTCATTTCATACATCTTAGGTTCACTTACTTTTGAACGTATGTTAGACTTATGAGTCTAAACACACAAGCCATGAGGCTTCATTCGTAGTTCGTTAAGTAATTCTTACATTCCTAAGATTATGTAGTACAAGACTTATGTATCTTGTAGTTATGCCAAGATCTTGAATTTGATCTAAGTAGGTGGCATTATTCTTGGATGATTTGTTCACGTATGACTTATGTATCAAATGGAAGTTTGGGCAAGGAATCCCAAGTCTTGAATCAATTGAATGTCATTTACATTATTAATTGATTTTATTCTAATAGTCATAACATTTTAACTCTAAGTCAAATCACAATTTACATTGAAGGTTTACTTTTATACTTAAATCTCCTTGCATTGGCCGATGGGTTGTGGGTTCAAGCCCCCACAACCCATTTTCGTTTTTCTTTTATTTATTTCGGTTCATGTGAGGCTTTGGGACCCGAGGTCGAGTCCCCTCAGCCACACTAAATTCTCCTTTAATTTCCTTCCCTTCCATTCGCTTAAGGCCGAGAGGTTGTGGGTTCGAACCCCCACAACCTCTTTATTTTATTCTCCTTTTTAAGTTGACTATTTGAGTTGACTGTGAGGTTGTGGGTCGAATCCCCACAGCCTCATTTACTTATTTTTATCTCCCTCATCCGCATAGAGGTCGTGGGTTCGATCCCACGCCTCTCATATTTTTTATTTTTTCTTTCTTGGTTTCTAACCGAGAGGGTGTGGGTTCGAATCCCACCCTCTCATTTCTTATTTTCTTTTCTTCACACTTATTTCCCAGCCAAGACAGGTTCGAATCCCCCTCACCATACAAACTTTTTCTTCTTTAATCTTTTCAGACTTTGTATTGGACCGTTTTGGCAATTATACAATTAAGATTTATTGAACTTTTCCTTTCATTTGATTATCTCTTAATGTTAGATGGTTGTGGTGAAAAAATTACGAATGTATTAGAAATGTTTAGTAAGCAATATTTAGACAAAAAGTTTCAAATATTCCGCTAAAATTAACCTATGTAAAGTAAGAATGACGTAAGTAGGCTTGTCTGCGACCTCTGAGAGGTCAACGACGCCGGTCTCGTCTGGGGTCTAGATTCCAGTCGTGACATCACCCCTTTAAAATCCCCA
>JAJJBR010002672.1:0-16557 GCA_022817965.1 Solanum lycopersicoides
GCCTAACCCCGAACCCTAACCTTAACCCTAGAATAATAAACCAAAAACCCTAAGCCCAAAATACAAAAACCCAAACATTAAATACGAAAACCATAGATTTTAAACCTCAAACGCTAGACCCTGAACCATAAAGCCTAAAAAAAACCTACACCTAACCTAACATAACCATAAACCCTAAACCCTAAGTCCAAGAAAAACCTAAGTTCAAAATAAGAAAACCAGACCTTAAACACTAAAACATTGATTTTAAACCTCAAATACTAAACCATAAACCCTAAAACCTTAAAAAACCTAAAACTTAGCCCTAACCCTAACCCAACCCCTAACTCTAACCTTAACCCTAACCCTAACCCTAAAACCATTAACCTGAAACCCAATCCCAAAATACCAGAACCCAAACATTAAACACAAACCATAGATTCTAAACAAAAAATCCTAACCCCCAAACCTTAAAATCTTAAAAAACCCTAAGCCTAACCCTAACCCTAACCCTCATATGATTCCTAACCCTAACCCTATCCTGAACCCTAATCTTAAACCTAAACCCTTAACTCAAAGCCCCAAAATACCAAAACCCTAACATAAACACTAAACCATAGATATTACAACTCAAATCCTTCACCTCAAACCCTAAAACCTAAAAAATGACCTAAACCCTAAACCTAACCTATTTAACCATAACCCTAACCCTACCATAAACCCTAATCCCCAAGCCAAAAATACCAAAACCTAAAATTAAACACTAAACTATTTTATTAAACGTTAAATCCTAAACCCTAAACCCAAAAACCTTAAAGAAACTAAAACCCCAACCCTAACCTTAAACCTAACCCTAACCCTAAACCCATAATCGAGACTAAGTAAAAGAAAAGAGATCCTATTAAGAAAAAACAACACAAAGAAAAACCTAATCATAAACCCGAAACCCGAAACCCTTAACCCTAAACCCAAAGCAGAGAAGTCAAACCCCCGCTTGGCAAAATTCTCTCTCTAATTTTTTTTTCCAGATTTTGGTCACACATTAACATTTTGGCTAATTAATTCGTGTGATTTTGAGTGTAAAATGGAGAAGGATAATCGATTCAAGCCTCCAGAAATGGGTCAATTGAATTGCATGTTGAATCAACAATCATTGCAATTGGAATCGAGCTCTTAATCAACCTACAATTCGTCTCAGATAAGGGACGAAAATGTTTCTTTGGAATTGGTAAATAAAATTTGGTGGAAAGGTCGATGTTAATAAGAATCGAGATGATATTCTGAATCGCGGTCAAACTTCTCTGAATCACGACAATATCTCTCTGATCGCGGTATAAAATTTACTAATTAAGCTGCGCGAAGCTCACAATCAATGGACGGGGTAAAGTCGCCTAAAAATCGTGGTCTTAAAGCTACTGATTCAACTTGGCAAAGCTCACAATCAATGTAGGGGATAAATTTTCCAGAAATAGGGAGGAAACTCGATCTATCTTGTATACTAATCAAAGGAAAAATGTGTGTGGAGTTTCTTCCCCTGTTCTTGAGGATCAATCTTCTAAAAATCCAATGGAAGTTGATAACCCTATCATCGATTTGCGATCGGGAACATTCATAGGAAATACAGGAAAAACTCTTGAAGAAGAACAGCTAAGGGAGGAACGTCAAGCTCAACCAAGTCTCAACAAGTAAGTTCATCCCATTAAACATCATGGAGAATCAACACAAATGAACAAAGAAGGCCATCTTGATGTTCAAGAACAATTCAAATCTCCAAAACCACAAAAGATAACTAGTGAATCGAATAGAATAATAACTGCTCGTTCAATTCAGTTTACTCTATCTATATTTACTATTAATGTCGATTGTGAATTGAATGTTAATGCTAGAAAGTCTAATGATTTAGGTGTGAAAGATAACAGGTTGAATGATACTAATTATTAAGCATAATTTCCTCAAATTTCTATGAATTTTGACCGTAATGTTACTAAAGCTTCTACTGATAGAATGGAACAGACACCTGCTAATGTTGCTAATTTTCCAAAGAAAGACCAAACTCCAGAACCTGCGCCTTATACTGTTATACAAACTTATGCTGATAGGCTTAGATTCAACAAGTAAAAAAATGAAATTCGTATTAGTCTAACTAAACGAGAAATCACTACTAAACAAGGACTTCCTGTTGTTCTTTATGTGAAGGAAGAAATTGTTAAAGAATTGGCTTCTTCTTGTAAGTTCACTTTAATTGGTAAATTTGTAAACACAATGCCTAGAGTGGAACTTATTAGGAAGAACTTTATTCTTCAAACTCAATTATCGGGGGGAGTTAAAATAGCACATTTCAATTCTAGACATATCTACATTGATCTTGATAATGAGCTACATTAGAATATCGTTTTGACCAAACAAAGGATGACTATAGCTGGACAAGTTATGAGAATACATGCTTGGACACATAACTTTAAGCCAGCTGAAGAAACTTCTCTTGTTCCAATATGGATTTCTTTGCCTGAGTTACCATGGCATTGTAATAATAAAGAATTCATCACTAGTTTGCTTTCACCTATAGGGAGAGTCCTTTATTTAGATTCATCCTTTATTAATAAAACTACGGGTAGTGAAGCTCGAGTTAAAGTTCAAGTAGACCTCACCAAAGATAGACCGTCTCACATTTGGATGGGATATATTGGAGAGGATATCACTGATGGGAGGTGGCAGAAAATTGAATATGATAATATTCCTGACTATTGTTTTTACTGTAAATATCAAGGACATAATGAAATTAATTGTATTATCAAACAAAGGGATGAAGCTAACAAAAGAAGGAAAGAGATCGAAAAAAGTAAACAAAAAAAGATAATGTTCTTAAAGAATTGCAAGTACATGAGCTTAATCTAGCAGGCAGAATGCAAGCTGATACTACTCAGCATACTTACTCAAGAGAACAACAACAAAGACATGTTCATCAAGAAGAGCCATGGAAGATTCAAAGGAGGAAAAATGCTAATCAACAACAACAACTGGCATACAGACCATAAATTCAATCACTTAATACACAAAAAGTTATAAATATTATTACTACTAAAAATACTTATATAGATTTGAAAGTGCAGGAAAAGTCATTAATTCCTGAAGAGTTTGAGAGGCATACTGCTCATACTTCAAGTGGTTCTAAAAATCAACATCAGCAACATAGACATATAGTGATGGAAAGAGGGAATACTAACAGGGAAGATGTTACAGAACAACTTATGGGGGAAAGTCATGTTATCAGAAGGGATGCTGAACCTACTAGTGATAAAAACTTTATTCAAGAAGCAGATGCACTTAACTTAGGTATTGACTCAATGCACCCAATACCTACACCCATTAATAAATATGATATTGAAAATGCTGGTGTAGATGATGGAGGTGAGGTTAGAACTGGCCAACAGAAAAGATACAGTAAGGTTAGGTTATCCAAAGGGAAAGAGAAGATGGATCAAGTGGATGATGTTGATGGTCAACACATTAACATTGAAGATAATGAAACACCTGATAAACCTAGTAACAATAAATCACAACACGACTAAGTAAAAAGAAAAAAAGAAGCCATTAAGAAAAATCAGCATAAAGAAAAAGATCATGATTCTGTTGAGATAGAAAAGGATGATGACTTTGATGAGTATGGTGAACCCAATTCTGAGGAAGAGTATGATGTAGATACTTAATCCTTATAGGAGGGTGATGAGTCTGAACAACAAACTAACATAGATCAGCAACCTCAAAGGGGACCTAGGCTACACAGTAACAATCCTGAAGAGGTTGCAGGAAGTTACTGGAAAGCATGGATTGTCTCCTAGGGGTAGAAAGGAATCTAGGAAAAAATAAAAATGATAGTTTTAGCAGACCACACACTAGGTCTAGGAGTAGAGGTGTCTGATGATTAGGGCCATATGTTGGAATGCTAGGAGTATAAATACTCTAGGTGATTTGGAAAGACTACAAAACCTTAAAAAACTTCATAATTTGACTATGATTGCTGTCTTGGAACCTTTTGCAAATAAATCACATATTAAATCCTGTATGAGTCAATTAAAGATGGATCATGCTCATTGCAATTTCATTTATAAAAGTTGGTTGTTTTGGACTTGTGAGGTAAAATGTAAGGTGGTGGAAGTGCACGATCAATACATTACTTGTGAAATCAATTATTTAGATTGTAAAGATATGTTTCTTATCACTTATGTCTATGCTAAATGTAAGGATTACCTAAGGAGACCCTTATGGGATAGTTTGTTACATTACTATGATACTAATTTGCCTTGGTGTGTGATTGGTGATTTTAATGTTATTTCATCTACTAATGAAAAATCAGGAGGTAGGGAATATAACATGAACAAGAGTTTTGAATTTATTAGTATTATTGAAGATTTTGGATTAGTGGATATAGGATACAATGGACAGCCTTATACTTGGTCTAATCAAAGAGATGAAGGAGCTAGAATTTGGAAAAGATTAGATAGGGGTTTGGTAAATGATAAGTGGTTAGATAAAATGCCCCAAACTACTATCAATCATTTACCATTCCTTGGATAAGACCACTGTCCTTTACTGCTTGAAATGAGTATTAGGTTAGAACATGTAATCAAATATTTTAAATTCCTTAATTATTGGACTGTAAATTCTTCTTTTTTAGCTACTGTGGAAAGTTGTTGGAAAAGAAAAGCAATAGGTAACTCTCTGTGGATTTTTCATACTAAAATGAACAGATTGTCTACTACTTTAAGTGTTTGGTCAAGAAAAGAGTTTGGAGATATTTTTGCAAAAATAAAAGAAAATGAGGATTTAGTAAAGAAAGCTAAAGAAAATCTTATTAATGCTAATACTGAGGATAATAGAGCTAAATTGCATAGCATTAATGCAAAATATATAAGGCATTTAAAAATTGAATATTCCATATTACAGCAAAAAAATCAGATTCATTGGTTAAAAGAGGGTGACACAAACTCTAAATATTTTCATGTTGTTTTGAGCGGAAAAAAAGTAGAATGCTTATGCATAAAATATCAACAAAGTCAGGAGATTGGGTACAAGGGGATGATGATATTGCTAGAGAATCCTGTAATTAATTTCAAGACATCTTCAGTGGTAATAATAATAGAATCAATGTGGAGATGTTACAATGCTTTCCAAATTTTGTTACTCGTGAACAAAATCTAATCTTGGAAAGCATGCCTACAATTGAAGAATTAAGAAAAGTAGTGTTTGAAATGAACCCTAATTAAGCACATGACTCATTCTTGCCTAATTCTTCTTCCCATAACAGAACATCCTAATTAGCTTAAGGATTATAGACCCATTAGTCTTAGTAATTTCTCTAATAAATTCATTTCGAAAATCAGGAGCACTAGGTTAGCTCCTATTTTACCTAACCTTATTTCACTTAATCAATCTTATTTTGTAAGAGGTAGGAGTATTTATGAGAATATAATGTTGGTTCAAAAAATCATTAATGGTATTAAACAACCTAATGAAGGTGCTAATGTGGTCATTAAATTAGATATGGTCAAAGCCTATGATAGAGTATCTTGGTCTTTTTCCTGTCTAGTTTTGAAAAGGATGTGTTTTGGGGAGATATTCATTCATAGATGATGGAGAATCATGAGTAATAATTGGTACTCGGTAGTCATCAATGGTAAAATACATGGATTTTTCCATTCCACTAGAGGGCTTAAGTAACCTGATCCATTATATCCACCCTTATTCATTTTAGGTCCTGAAGTTTTATGTAGAAAACTTAATCTTTTGAATCAAAATGTGTTGTATAAGGGGTTTCATATGGAGGGTAAGGGGCCTCAAATTAATCATTTAAGTTTTGCGGATGATATTATCATTTTTACTTCTACTATGAGAATTTCTTTACAGGTTATAATAAAAACCATTTCTGACTATGAAAAAGTTTCTAATGCAGTGCTAAATAAAGATAAAAGCTTTTTCATGGTGACTAAACATACTGATGATGATATTGTTGCAATTATTAAAGAGGAGACTTGTTTTTGTAGGAAAGATAGTCCTATTAAGTATTTAGGTTTCCCTTTATACACATGGAGACAAAGGATCATTTACTATTCAGAATTAGTGGATAAAGTAATTAAGAAAATCACTTGTTTGCAATCTAAAATATTATGTTTTGGAGGTAAAATAACCTTAGTTAAACATGTATTACAATCGATGTCTATTCACACTATGGCTACAATTTCTCCACCTAAGACTACTTTGAAATACATTAAAACTGTCATTGCTGACTTCTTTTGGGGGACTTAAAAGGAAAATAAAAAGTATCATTGGGCATCATGGGAAACTCTAGGGTATTCTACTGATGAAGGGGGTATTGGGATAAGATTATTGGAGAATATTTGTATGTCTTTCCAATATAAACAATGGTGGGAATTAAGAACAAAACAATCATTGTGGGGGCTATTTTTGAAGTCAAAATACTTTCAAAGAGCTAACATAGTAGCAAACAAATTTGATAATGGACAGTCACTGGTTTGGAGGTATCCTACTAGAAATAAGGAGGTTGTTGAATCTCATATTAGTTAGAGCATTCATTCAGGTACTTGTAGCTTTTGGTGGGATAATTGGCTTCGGGATGGGCATCTAGCTAAGTATTGCAACAATATTTCTAGTTTGAATAAAATTACGGTTTCTTATTTTTTTGATTCTGGTTAATGGAAAGAAAGGGAGGTTATATTACATGCTCTTCCATTATCAATTCCTATCGTCCTTAGTACCAATATCCAATACCAGGAAGGCAAGCCTGACTCTGCTAATTGGATACCTACTGAAAATAGGTATTTCTCTATATCTAGTGCATGGGAAAACATAAGAAACAAACATACAAAAGATCCTATTAATAAAATTATTTGGCATAAAAAGTTACCCTTCAAAATCTCATTTTTTCTTTGGAGAGCTTTGAAGGAGAAATTACCTGCTAATGAAAAAATTATGACTTTTTGAAAGGATGCTGCAGATAGTTATTGTTGTCATAGAACAGGGAAGGATGAAATGGACAATTTGCTAAACATGTTTGGCAGAAACACTCAGCACTGGTGGGCACACAGCACAGCAGTAGCAATTTGAGGAGTTTGTTAATGCAGTAATCAAACCTTCGACATCAGAATGAGGTACAAAAATTTATTTTACAAGTGTTACCTAATATTATTTGCTGGCATTTGTGGAATAATATGTGTGTAGTGAAGTATGGAGGCAAAAAATCTAGATTTCATATAGTACATTATGCCATATTTGGAGACATCATACAAACTTTAATAGTATCCTATCATAATATCCAATGGACTTAAAATTGGGAAGGACGGATCAATTTCATTGAGCAATGCAAGCAACAACATAAGGTCACAATGGTAAAAAGGCAAAAACGTCTAACTGGTATATATAAGCTGAATACGGATGGTAGTGCTATGCACAATCCATGTAGAATTGGAGGGGGAGGCATTTTAAAGGACTGCCAAGGTAAATTAGTCTATGCATTTTCTATTCCTTTGGGTTTTGGTACTAATAACACTATCGAGATTAAGACAGCATTGTAGGGAATTAGTTGGTGTGAACAACATGGTTATAAACGAGTTATTATAGAGGTGGATTCGGAATTACTAAGCAAATTTTTCAATAATGCAATTAACATTCCTTGGAGAAGCAAGCATGATGTCAATATAATCCAACAAATTTCAGGTAAACTAGAGTTCTTCAAATGCTGTCATATATATTGAGAGGCCAATTGAACAACAAATCTTCTATCAAAATGGAGTCATAGACATGATATCATACAACACGTTCACACTCAACATCAACTTGTGGGAGTAATAAAAGTAAGCTACATTCTGGAAAAGCTTGTTATGCAAAATGTTAGAAGAAAGAAGCTTAAAAGGATTAAAGAGCCTCCTTGAAGAACTTACTGGCAGAATGTTTGTAATAACTCATGTCAAATGTATGTTTCAACATTTTTGTATTCTAATTGTCTATATGTTAATATAGTTTAGAATATGGTTAAGTTCTTACATATCCAATTGTAAGGGGAGAGCCTCCCTTCTTTATTGTATTATAGAAATTTGTTTTATAATATATACATATTATAAGGGTAAATGAACTAACCTTAGTAGGTTGGACTATTTGACCAATCATAGGTATGAAGGTAAGGTCTAGTCCCCGTTCTGGTACAATATTATTTTGTGAAATGATAAGGCCTGGGGGTGTCGCTCAGCCCCTGACACACCACAAGGGTCATTCTAATTTATTTTTTGTAAAACTAAGCCCAAAATACCAAAACCAAACTTTAAATACTAAACCATAGATTTTAAACCTCAAATGCTAAACCCTAAACCATAAAACCTAAAAAACACCTACACCCTAATCCTAATTCTAACCCTAAACCTAACCCTAAACCCTAAGTCCAAAGAAAAAAAAACCTCAGTCCTAAATACGAAAACCCAAACATCAAACACTAAACCATAGATTTTAAACCTCAAATCCTAAACCACAAACCCTAGAACCTAAAAACACCTGAACCCTAGCCCTAGCCCTAAACCAAACCATTACCCTAACCTTAACCCTAACCCTAACCATAAACCATTAACCCAAAACCCCAAGCCCAAAATACCAACAACCTAACATTAAACAATAAACTGTAGATTTAAAACTAAAAATCCTAAACCCAAAACCTTAAAACATAAAAAAGCCCTAAACCCTAACCCTAACTCTATCCCTAACCTAGACCTAACCCTAACTCTCTCCTTAACCCTAACCATAAACCCTAAACCCTTAACCCAATGTCCAAAATACAAAAACCCTACCATTAAAAACTAAACCATAGATATTACAACTCAAATCCTTAACCCAGATCTCTAAAACCTAAAAAACAACCTAAACCCTAACCCCAACCCTAACATAAACCTTAAACCTAACCCTACCATAAACGCTAAACCTCAAACCCAAAATACCAAAACTCAAACATTAAACACTAAACTGTTGATATTAAACCTCAAATCCTAAACCCTAAACCCAAAAACCTTAAAAAAATAACCTAACCCTAACCATAACCATAACCCTAACCCTAACCCTAACCCTAAACCATAAACACAAAACCCTAAGCCCAAAATACCAAAACCAAAACATTAAATACTAAACAACAGATTTTAAACCTCAAATGCTAAACCTTGAACCATAAAACCTAAAAACACCCACACCCTATCCTAAACATAAACCCTAAACCCTAATTCCTAAATTAAAACTCTAAGTTAAAAATAAGAAAACCCAGACATTAAACACTAAACCATAGATTTTAAACCTCAAATCCTAAACTAGAAACCCTAAAACCTAACCTTAACGCTAAACCTAACCCAAATCCTAACCCTAACCCTATTACTAAACCATTAAACAAAAATCCCAAGTCCAAAATACAAACACCCAAACATTAAACACTAAACCATAGATTTTAAACCAAAAATCTTAAACCCCAAAACCTAAAACCTAAAAAAAAAAACTAAACCCTAACCCTAACCCTATCCTTAACCCTAACCCTAAATTCTAAATCATTAACCCTGTCACGACCCTCAAGTACACCCTAGAAGTTAGGGTGCAATCTTGGGTTGCGACCAGCGTATTCGACCTCTCGGAGGTCTCATACAAGCATATCGTATCGTTCATCGCATAATAACATACTAAAAAATGCGTAAGAATTAAAAACATTCCTTACATAAACAATATAAGCGGAAGACTACATTTAAAATCTTAAAACCTTTACAACCTTTGAACCATCTAAATTTAGAGTATACAAAACTTGGGACTAATCCCATACAAGACATAAACATTAAGACTTAAACATCAAGACAAAACCGAACGTGTGGATATTGTCCTCGAATCGATGAGGACTCACCAATACTTCATCTTCAACTCTTAGAAACCTATCCTCCATCCATGGTACATCAAGACATCCAATTCCCTACACTTTAGTCAAAACGGTAAAGAAGGGGTTAGCATATTAGATGTACTAAGTATGGAAGTCATGCAAAAACCATGAAAATGGGACATTTAGTTAATAACGTCTTTTTCATGAATTTCGGCTTAAACATCATAATATAATCATAATAACAACATTATCACATTATAAATACATAAGAAAATCATTTAAGCAATTAAGACATTTTTAAAACACATTACAGTAAGCACTTCACTGTTACAGTGAAGTTCCCTAGCTTCACATTTAACATCTTTTGGCATGTCGTCTCCTCACTAAAGCTATCCTAAGATTCACTTAAGTCACAAAGAGAGACCGCCCATACACCCTCTCTAGATGTGCCTAAAATGTCCTTAAGATTACTCATAATGAGATACATACACACCTACCATACATCACCATACAAAACATAAGATCCTCCTACCAAAGGTGATTCCAAGGTTCACTTGAGTGAGTGTGGAGCGGCCGCCCATACAATCCCTATCACACACACACAAGGGATCCTATAGACTACCTAGGCTAGAATCATTCTTACTTAATACAATAGTATACACCAACATAACATTCTCCTTTCAAAGGTTATCCAAAGACCTACTCAAGTAACTCAAGAAGATAATGTCCATGATTGACCTGTTCAAGATTACCTAAATAGTCCTAAAGACTTACCTAAGTTAGGATCATGTCCACATAGTCAAACATATTCACTATCTAGAATCTTTATTAAGACTCATCTAAGTAAGAAATGAAGTGACCATTCCCTTGCCCCCTTCACACCTTAACTAGACAACCTTTAATTACTCTAGGAAGGAATTTATACAATTAACATGCTTTCCTATCTTAATTAATTACATTATTTAGTTCCTTTAAGAAACATTCATCACATACGGACATTCACATAATGGTCTCAAAGAAGACCTAGGGACTCTCAATAACACCTTCAAAGCCTATTGTGCAATGTCTAAGTAGCATCCCATACCACCACCTAAACTTCATAGACTTCTCTAATGCTAATGAATATCCCATATGATGAGAATAGGCAATAACCGACATAGACCATGGTAGCAAATCATGGAATCTGAATTCTATTCTACTCCGATGAGGTGTTGTACTTGCCACTGGTAGAACATAGACACCCCATGTAGGCACATGGTTAAGGAATATGAAGGGCATACTTTGTATTCTAGTCTCATACTTAACTAGAACTACTTTCTCTTACCATATTCACTCGGTTCTAGCCTTAGTTCTCATAGATTAATTCACATTAAGGTTCATATAAAAGGGTCCCATATCAAGTTCGTGGCCCAATTACATTTACCCTACCAAAGAAAGGTCCATTAGGGCTATCTTACTATGGCGAAAAGAAGCTCATCGCGACTTTCCTAAGGTATGATATGATGTCGTTCCAACCAATCAACCTTAAGTCCATCACTCATTACATGAAGGATACCATTTCGGCTTACTACTTCACAATTCATAACCTC
This sequence comes from Solanum lycopersicoides, assembly GCA_022817965.1. Lineage (NCBI taxonomy): Eukaryota > Viridiplantae > Streptophyta > Magnoliopsida > Solanales > Solanaceae > Solanum > Solanum lycopersicoides. The sequence goes on from JAJJBR010002672.1 coordinate 11,473, forward strand.
ACCACTTGGTTCAAGGTTCCACATAAATAACCCTTTAATCATCATTCAAGGTCTCACTTATATTCATTTATTCAAGACTAAGACCCTTTAGGTTTCTAAGTCAATACATCACATATTCACATAAGCATCAAGTAAGGGACACAAGTCTACCTAAACAAGACACAACATATTTCCATTTAACACATATAGCCTATCTTTCTTTAGACTCTTAGGAATGACCCTTAACATTATTTAGCCAACCTATTCATTAGCTTAACATCACCAATATAATCATTATACTCCTATAGCCAAGTTAGGAATAACCACATATCAACTCTAAGACTACACACACATATAGCCCTTAGTCTAACATGATCACCTAAATGACATCAATAGAAGAACACATACTTTCACATTACTTCTCATATAGATAGATATAATAATAATTCACATAATCAACTACACTAATCAACATATTACTTCAAGTAGTGCCGACAAGGCCATGATCATCAATATACTTAAAAAAACGCCGACAAGGCCACATCAATTCACATAACACCGCCACCATAAGTGGACCATACCAATAACATATAATCCAAAAGCTAAATTCCATTAACTATACACAATAATAAAAGAGTTAGGTCAGCATACCACCCACTTGATCTCATCACTTCAATCCAAAGCTAAACCACTCAATTCAATACCATAAGGCCCTTACCCATGGCCATGAACATCAATTCAAAACATAAATCATAATAATCAATGAATATAAGTCAATTCAATCTAGAATTATCAATCTAAAACCAATTAGATATCAATTGAATACAATTCTTATATCATTAGAAAGCCCATAAGAAACTACAATATAATCTACAAGCATCAAGTTCATGTCAATTCAATAAGCCTAATAGTCAATAGATCTAAGAGTATTCATTACTCAACTAATAAAATTGAAAAAACCTATACATCATTCATACATAATCTATACATCGTTCAAAATCCCATAGCAATCTACACATAAATTCATCAATCTCAAAACATATTCAATGCACCCATATTTTAGTGAAAATTAGAGAATTGAGAAGATTATGGTTTCATGGATAATTTCATTTGAAAAGATCAATTTAACATTAATAACATCATATCTTAACGTTTGAAAACCTTTCGTGCAAGAACCCATGATTTAGAGTAGAAATTGGACTTTTCATCTTTTTGAAATCCTTTAGAAACATCTTTGAAATTGGCTCTAAGGTGATAGCAAACCTTAGATGAAGAACTCCCATACCTTATTAGAAGAATACAATGCTAATTTAAGAAGAAACTCCATTGAAGAACCATGTTCAAGCTCCATCTTCACTTTGAACTCACATGGAAGTTTTTGGAGAAACTTTAGGAGGGAAGGGGTTTTGATTTAGGTGTTAGGGTAATAATAAGAGTTTAATGACTTATATACACTTAAAATACCCATAAACACTCAAAACCACTGTCCAATGACTTATAGAGGCGTGGGGTGAATTTACAAATTCACCCCTCAACCTAACAGAAAGCTGGCAGAAAATAGGCACCCATCGGCGTGACCATTGACGGACCGTTGGTCAGGCCACGTCCCGTCGATGGGGTATCTTGGGTTGCACCTGAAATCCCTCAACATGCAGAACAAATGTCTCCATCGATGTGACCCATCGACGGGAAGTTTCCTGGTCGACAGTCCGTCGTTTGGGTCATCGATTTCCAATTCCTGGCAATGTTGAACACCAATGTTGGGGTCCTCCCTTAGGGCCCTTAGAGGGTCCTATGTGGAGTCTTACCCAGACATTTCTACCCCAAATATGTTAGTATACAAGTTTAGGACCTACCAAAAGAGTTTCATCCAAAATGAACACGTAAAACTCGACGAAACATACTTAGACACACAAGGTCATCTCAAAGCACATCTTTCAAACGTCATAGACGTCCTTGGACGTTTGAACTCTAAACTTCACGAAACTTGACACACTGACTTTAAAAACCATATAAACTCATTTAAGAACCATATAAGATCATGCATCACACATAAACACATAAAACCACATATGAAGAACATAGGTGACTTAGTCGTCGAACGTCTTGGTCGTCCCTTGACGTTTGACTTCCAATGCACCTAAACTTGTAGCTACTGCCTCTTATCCACATTATAGACCAATTTAGGACCTTATACCATCATGACAACCACATAAGACTCTAGATTCACCTAAGTCGATTTTGGGACCATACAATCTCCCCCACTTGGACAACATTCGTCCTCGAATGACACTTGCCACTCACCGAAAACTTCAAGAGTAAGGATTCAATTAGCAACTCATGAACATTCCACATAACACATAATCAATAAGAAAATATCAATTTCACATAATTAAGAGCATCATAACATAACAAGAACTAGAAACATTCTATAACTCATTATGCTAAAACTCACATACTTCATTCCAAATAGCACAAACTCATTTTATATTCAATATCATACTCATATAAATAAGTTCTAACAACATAACAACAATTTTAGATCAAAGAATCAATTAGTCAAATTTTGAAAATTTTTACAGTAAGCTGACAGTGTGCATTACAGTGATTTTGAGCAAAATATTTAAAAATGCATCTTTTTTTAGGCAATTCATGATATAGACATGCTAATATGCAAGGTAACATCACATAAACAACTTTTATAACAAGATCATGACTTCATAATACACAATACAAGAGGTTAATGAAATTCAATTTCAACCAAACATATCATAAGGAGAAACTGAACTCATTTTCCACAAAGACTCCAATACAAATCAAATCACACAAGAACTCTTGTTTTAGGCTGACTAAACACATAATGAAAATATTAAGGGAACCTCACTCCCTATAACCATACTCTTCACCAAACTCCCCCACTTAGGAGAAACCCATTCTAAGGTCAACATAACATCTACCACAAGGAACTTCCTCAAAGTACCTTAAACTTCACTAACACTTTCTCACTTAAGGTCTAGCTCATGAGAACTAAAGACTCTCAAGGTTCAACCATCTAACCACTACATCCCCTTACTAGGAGAAACTCACTTTTACTCTTCATAATATATTCAACTCCCTTTCTATGGTTAGGTTTTAAACAACTTCAACCCACCTTAACAACTTCTCCTTCACCTTTCTAACTTTATACCTTACCATTCTTTTCTAACTACACTACCCTTTAAAAAGGTAACCAAGCCAACCTAAGGTCATCACACTATCTTTCACACCTCATCTTACAAGTCACATCTCATCTTTTCTCTCCCTCAACCCAAAACTTCATAAAGTCACCCCCAAGGGACCAACACATCAGGGAAACAAGGGAAAGACACCATATACCAAACTCTTAGGCAGGATTAGATGAATGAAGAAGTGAAACTTTTCCTAGCACCCAATAGCTTCCCATTTATAATGTGGCGCGCTTCACATTATAAACAAGACTCTACTAGATGTGGTTCATGACACAACTAAGACACTCCCCAAACCTTATGCTCTGATACCAAGCTTGTCACGAACCTCAAGTACACCCTAGAAGTTATGGTGCAATCTTGGGTGCGACCGGCGTATTCGACCTCTTGGAGGTCTCATACAAGCCTATTGTATCGTTCATTGCATAATAACATACTAAAAAATGTGTAAGAATTAAAAACTTTTCTTACATAAATAATATAAGCAGAAGACTTCATTTAAAACCATAAAGCCTTTACAACCTTTGAACCATCTAAATTTAGAGTATACAAAACTTGCGACTAATCCCATATAAGATATAAACATTAAGACTTAAACATCAAGACAAAACCGAACGTGTGGATATTGTCCTCGAATCGATGAGGACTCACCAATGCTTCATCTTAAACTCTAAGAAACCTATCCGCCATCCATGGTACATCAAGACATCCAATTCTCTACACTTTGGTCAAAAAGGTAAAGAAGGGGTTAGCACATTAGATGTACTAAGTATGGAAGTCATGCAAAAACCATGAAAAGGGGATATTTTGTTAATAACGTGTTTTTCATGAATTTTGGTTTAAACATCATAATATAATCATAAGAACAACATTATCACATTATAAATACATAAGAAAATCATTTAAGCAATTAAGACATTTTTAAAACACATTAACTTCACTGTTACAGTGAAGTCCCCTTCACTGTACAGTGAAGTTCCCTAGCTTCACATTTAACATCTTTTGGCATTTCGTATTCTCACTAAAGCTATCATAAGATTCACTTAAGTCACATAAAGAGAGACCGCCCATACACCCTCTCTAGATGTGTGTCACGACTTGAATCTAGACCCCAGACGAGAACGGCGTCGTTGACCTCTCAGAGGTCACAGACAAGCCTACATACGTCATCGTTACTTCAGTTTCAACTAGGTTAATTTAGCGGAAAATTTGAACTTTCGTTTACTTAAACTTTATATTAGAAAACATTGATCTCGACATAATACTATATACGTAAAGTCATAAGCATTCACAACAACCATCTAAATCAAGATAATCAAATGAAAGATATAGTCATAAATATAAGAGTTGCCAAAATGGCACCAATACAACGTCTGAAAGTAAATACGAAAGAAACGCTAGTGGAACATACTCCTCTAGCTCATGCCTACGTCTACGCTAGAATAAATCAGTAAGCATACTCAAAAGCATGAGAGAGACTACCAAATCCGAATGAAAGATCACCGTACGGATAACTTCTGCGTCGACTCGTAAGCTCTAACGTCCAGTTTCACCTGCACCTTAAAGTATATAAATTTATGGAATTAGTACACACTTGTACTAAGTATGGTTATATGCAAGCACACACCACGGACATGCATGATTTAGAATATCTCTCTCCTAACGATATGAGTTATAGAAAGTCAAGTCAGTGGACTTGCAAAAATCGGATTAGGAATTCATGCCATGAGAGTACATGCATCATCATACGTATCATATTGCACACACACATAACATATTGCATATAGCACATAACATATTGCATATAGCACATATCATATTTCCTATCATTCGTTCATATGCCCTGAAACCTTGGAATCATGGACTTAACATTAGGACTTCC
>JAJJBR010002673.1:0-23785 GCA_022817965.1 Solanum lycopersicoides
TGAATTGTCCTTTGACCATGAAGTTGCATTGAAAGTAAGTCTCCATGTTTCAATAGATTTCACACCAACATGGTATCATTTTCATCATCACAAATTCGATTTAGTATTGGATTTGACATCATTCAAATCACGTAACAAAAAGTCGAGCTGATGAAAATCGATTTAGTATTGCAGATGTGAGTCCCAAAATTTGGATTAACCAAAGGCCGATCAAATTAGTTGCGTCTGATGAAAATCAAATAATATCATTACTTCCATGCGAAGCGAGAGGTCGTATCAGAGAGAGAGAGAGAGAGAAAAGCTCCAAAACCGAAGCGGCAAGGATGAAAAATTTGAAAACCCTATTCTTGAAATGAAAATGAAAACCCTATTCAATCTGCTAAGCTCCACTCTAGCCTTCTCAATCTGCTGGCTAATATATTTGAACTCTTTTCTATTTATTTGCCTCAATACAGGTTGGAGTGTCATTAATTTGCACCTGACCTGCTAAATAATATTCTTGTCGTACTCCTTCTTTCATATACTGTCCACTAATCCTATGAAGGAAGCATGTTCAGTCCACACATTGAAGAACTTGAAGTTCACTTTTACAGATCTTTGCAATATGAGTTGCATAGGCAATGATTTGATATGGCTGGGTTCCCATTTTCAGTAAAAACATGTGCCCACTTTCCATCTATTCATCATTCCCAAATACTCTATCAATCCATGTTGTTTGTTAGTCCAAGTATAGTAATTCCCCTTCTATTGTAATTCAGTGACACCAATGTCTTTCACACATTCTGTAAAATCCTTTACTTCATTGATGGTCGCAAGAGCTCTAGCTAACCTATCTTGTGGGGACAATAGAGCATTAAAATCCCCTACAATGAGCCATGGTTGAGAGACGCCTTATGCCATTTTATGTTCATTTCTAGCCAGAGGTTTTTTTCTCTACTCTATAGTATTATAACCATACATCACCGTAAGCATAATTTATTGTCCCTTGCTTCTTTTCTTTATCTGATAGTGTAGTAGTTGAGCAGTAGTGATTAGCAAATAAAGAAACTCCAATAGCACTAGCAATTCCACTTAGAGATCCCACACCCCAACAGTTAAGTGATAATTTAGGGAAAGTTACCCATAAAGAGATTTCTACTAAAAATTCACTCCCCAAAGTCATGTTCAGGACACCATTGTTTTGATATGATAGGTCGATTATTGATAGTATAAGGTCCAGTATACAATATCTCGTTCATGTCGCTGATATTCTGAAACTTTATTATGTAATAGCCTTCTTCATGTAGGTACACATCAAGTTTAGCAAATGTTGTCCAATTCGTTATTATATACCTCATTGTGTTATACCCAGGGCATTACCCAATCACATATCCAATTCTTGCACAATTACATTTCTTCCAACTGAACTATTGTTTGTCCATCCACTATTTGTGGATGGAAATAGGACAAGTTCATTCCATTGTTAGCTGCTCGATTATTCCTGAACATATTAATCCATGGCTCCTTGTGTTCTTCAATCTGCTCCCTCTCTATACATTGGTCTCCATTAATCCCTACTACATCAACAATGTGGATTGCCTCATCCTTTGCATCTACTTTTACTGCTATTAACCCCTTTTCATTCATCGCAATTTTACAGATTTAATTTCTCTTGTATTATAGATATGATTCCTCAATATTATAGATATGAATCCCAAATTGTCTAGATTTGCTATGTATACCCTTTATTTATTTTTTATTTTGAATTTGTATATTGATATATAAGTCGTGATACATTAATGATTACAAATTGATATATAACTAGTTTGACGTATATGTATTGTGTTTTTATATCTTTGAGTTAGTGTGCTAATAATATAAAGTATCAGATACATGTGAATTTATTTTTTTATTGTTTTATTTTTTATTTGTGTTTTAGTAAGTATCTTTTTATTTTTGAATTTGTATGTGGGCATATAAGTCATGATACATTAATGGTTACAACTTGATACATTTCTAATTTGACGTATATGTAATGAGTTTTTGGAGTTGCGAGTCTGTGTGTTCTTGATATAAAGCATCATGATACATTAATATTTATGCATCTTCTTGCTTTTGCGAAAAATTGTATTTTATAGATGATACATTATACATGCAATTTGTTGTAAACACATCAAAATATTTGCGAATGAGGGTATATATATACTAAAATTTATATTTTGTATCTAATATTAAGTATAATTTAGTTGTGTGATTATTTGTGATTGATACATAGAAGTAACTATTTTATGGAATGTATTACTGTTTTTTTTAATGTTGACAGGTTGTTGCATCATATGAGTATTTTATACAGTCTATGATTCTGGAAAAGGTACATTGTTGTCTTGAAAGATAAATAAGAAATTATGAAAGATTCAATGGTTCCATTACCAGATAAGGAAATTGTCTTGCCACCTAGATACAAAAGGATACATGGACGATCACGAATAGAAAGAAAAAAAACTCAAGTGATAAGTCAACTACGAGGACAAACTGTTATGGACATTATAGAAATGAAAGTCACAACATGCGATCTTGTACTTTTTAGAAAAATACATTCAACTTCCAATATATTGAAGTGTTACTATTAATAAATAAAATTTGTTCAACTTTGTGTACATTTCTGCTTGCTAATGATTTAATCACATTGTTAAACTATTAAATTTTGTAAATCTGGTACAATGTTTATATAATGTATGTTTTTTTTATATAATGTATCTGATACATCATGATTGTGAACGATTGTATTTACTATAATTTTATGTTAAAGTATCACACATATAAGGAAAGACAAAATAATATATTTAATACATTAATTTATGTAATTGATACATGTTGAAATATACGTTGCAGTGGTTAGATATCAAGTGTATCGATAACTTAATAAACAACCTCTTGAATGATAAAATTGTGTGATACTTAAGTTTATAAAACTTATTTGTATCAGATAATTTTTAAAAGTGTCCTATTTTGTCTTGTGTACCACAAACACTGTAATTACAATAAAAAATAAAGAAAAATATACCTACTGAGATTAAAAAATAAACTATTTTGAAATATAAATTTAAAATAACCAAGTTAATACAGAAAGACTCTAAAACGTAATTTAATATATCTTAAAAACAGTAAAACATTCAAATCGGTGTGTCCACAAATACATAATGACTATTCTATAAAACCTGATACATTATGCATTGTAGCAGTGATATATCAAAATAGTAATAACACTAACAAAGACTAAATTAAGAATAAAAATAGACAAGATACATTGAAAATCTATATCTTTGATAATGATGATTGTGTAATGACATATCCAATTTTTTTTCTTCTTTCTTCGAGCGTTTTCTCAACAGTAGATTTAGAACTCGCGTATGCATCCTTTTTTCGAATTTTCCACTTTCAAATTCTTCATGACTAACGTATTGTTTCATTGCTTAGATCTATTTTTATGAAAATTTTCATCAGCAGAATCAAATACACAAGATACCATATCTCTAGTAGGTGAAATTAATTTGGATAATAAACACAATACTAAACGAGGAAACATAATCCATATGTATCAGAAATTTGAATTCAAAATTGCTGCTTTATCTGAAAATCAACCCTACCAGAAACAAACTTTAATATTTCATCGTTTTCTTCGCACAAATTTTGTGGTGATGTCCACGATAACAACCGCCAATAATAACATACCTAAAGCCGACTTTAGCCCAAGCGACGGTGTTAGAATTGTATATGAAAAAGCTAAACAATTTTTTTAACAAAAACCACAATTGAAGAATTGGAAAGAAAAAAATTGATAAAGAAATAATTCTACCTCTTTAGGAACTTTAAATCGATGATCTCGATAGAGAATAGATCTGAAATTATAAAATGGAGTGATGGATGACTGTCAATATATGAGAGTGATTTTAGGCGTGCAAATAGAAACAAAATCGTTGGGTTGAAAGGGCAATGAATAATGTATCCAGAAAAGGAGATAAAAAGAAAAAAAAATTGAAATATTTTAAAATGGTAGAAAATTTTAGAGAATATGGAAAGGTTGTGTAGTTAGGTTATTTATCCAAAGGTGTATTATACACTCGAACATGTATATATATACTAGTCTATGAGAACGTTCGTGGTACGTTTAACTCAAAAGATAATGTATTCATTTCAACTTCTACACAATTAATAAATTTTAAAAAATAATAAGTTGATATGTGCAACATAAAAAAGTTGTTGTAATAAATATACGAACCATGAAACTTATGAAATAATTATAGTTATATCTTGCCCTACGATTATGAGGCCACCAAAATTGAGAGACAAAGAAAATGACATAAACATAAATACAATTAGATGTGGTAATACATAATAGATGAAGAAGGAATCAAACAAAAGAAGAGACTTTGAAATCAACAATTGAGCACTACCGTTTTTTAAGATTTATCTAATATTATCCAATGTTTTAATTTATAGTTTGCAAGACCAACTAATTTTTTTTCCCATTCAATATGAAAAATAAAAAGACAAGATTTTTAAAATTTAACTTGTAAAAATGAAGGGTCTTGAAACCATGATGTTTTCATTTTCATCTTTTTCATGTCTTTCTAATTTAATTCTGTTTTAAAGTTGATTCAACTTTTAACTTAAATACTTTCCACTTTAATAGTTAGTATAATGTATATACTATTATTTAATATTTAATTAATAGATATTTAAATGAATGTAGAGGTAAAATGTTACTCAAACTTTGAACTTGCAAGCTTTCAATTTTTAATATAATACTATTTTTGACGCACTTGAATTGCACGTGAATATCAAATCATATAGTACTTTAATTTTATAAATAATGAGATATTATAAAATTAAAAATTAAGTAAATAGTTATAAAATAAATGATAAAGTATAAGTTCCTATAAATAGTTAATGTAAAATTTTTATGTTTACTATTGAATGTTAGTCACTCATAAAATCTCTAGTTACACCTCTTAAATTTACTTTCTCCTCCCTCCCCATAGTCTATTACTTAGTTATTATTGTATTATTGGGGTTCTTACTTTTAATATAATATAATATAAATAAATATTGATATAATATATAGAAGATATACTAAATTGGATGTTTTTAGTTGGAGTTCTAAAGATTTTTAATGATTGTGAAAACATAAACAATCTAACATTTAGAGATCTTATCAATTATTCAGGATCATAGAACTATATGATTTTCACATATATTTAATACTATGATATTTCAGACAAGAGTACATACCCAAATCTGCCATTATAATTCTTGACTTGATTGAGCGGAAGTCTTTTCTTTTGGTTAATTAGAAGTTGTTTCTCTCTATTGCCTTATACTTTATGTATATCTTTGATGGATAAGACTATATATTTATGGCAGAGAGAGGACCCTTTAAATAGAGTGTGTTTTAATATCATTCGCACCTTTCCATCATGGTGAGTAGTGGAGAAAATGGATAGTTGGAAGAGGTAATGGGTAAAGTGGAAGACTTAATGGGTAGTTGAAGTAACCTCTCCACTTCCCTACTTCTCCACTTCTCCACTTCTCTACTTATCCAATTAGAATTAGAATTTAGTTAGTAATTAAATATTAAATTAAAATAATATTAATGTGAGTGGGTCATAAAACTAACATTCTCCCACTTGACACACGTAACATCATTTACTTAATGATTTAATAAACATTTCAATTACAATGTGCACATATACTAAACTCATATTAGTTGATTTACCTAATAACAACAAATAATATTGAATTTAGTATATGTGCATATTGTAATTGAAATGTTTATTAAATCATTAAGTAAATGATGTTACGGGTGTCAAGTGGGAGAATGTTAGAGAATGTTAGTTTTATGACCCACTAACATTAATATTATTTTTGTTTAATATTTAATTACTAACTAAATTCTAATTCTAATTGGATAAGTAGAGAAGTGGAGAAGAGGTAATTTGTAAAGTGGAAGACTTAATGGATAGTTGAAGTAACCTCTCCACTTCGCCACTTCCCCACTTCTCCACTTCTCTACTTATCCAATTACATTTAGAATTTAGTTAATAATTAAATATTAAACCAAAATAATATTAATCTGAGTGGGTCATAAAACTAACATTCTCCCACTTGACACACATAACATCATTTACTTAATGATTTATAAACATTTCAATTACAATGTGCACATATACTAAATACAATATTATTTAATTTGTTGTTATTAAGTAAATCAACTAATATGAGTCATAGCGGTTGTACACCACTTTATTTGGCATAGTCCCTTCCATGCATTACAATATTAGTCTATTGCCTAACACAACATTTCATTTACAGAATGGGTCCACCATAATGCTTAGAATATCTTTATCTAAAACAAAACCTGTCATCATCATTTTCAACATAACGTATACAAGAGAAAACAGGTAATAACAGAAACATATATATAGTTGAGCTCAAAGTGTCAATTGCATAAACATAATATAATCTTTACATAAAGTCATTCATTGTTATTAATAAGACCCATTCTTTCAACATGTTCAACAAATATTTTGGGCGGTAATCCTTTCGTCAAAGGATCAACAATCATAAGTTTGGTGCTAATATGTTCAATTGTCACTTTATGTTTCTGGAATTCTTCCTTTTCTGAAAAGTATTTCAATTTCATATGTTTGTCATCCTAGAATACTTATCATTTTTAGAGAACAAGACTGTTGCAGTATTATCACAATAAATTTTCAGCGACTTGGAAATATTGTCGACTAGTCCAAGTCCTGAAATAAAGTTCCGCAGCCAATTAGCCTGAACTGTGGCCTCAAAGCATGCCACAAACTCAGCTTTCACAGTGGATGCATCTATAACAGACTGATTTGCACTCTTCCATGATATTGCTCCTCCATCTAATATAAAAGAAATGCCCAAATGTGGATTTTCGTGTATCCACACAACTAGCATAATCTGAATCTGAATATCTAATCACATCAAGATGATCAGATTTTCTATAAGTGAGCATATGATCTTTAGTTCCTTGCAAGTATCACAACACTTTATTCGCAGCTTTCCAGTGATCCATTCCTGAATTACTTTAATAACGGCCCAACATTTCAACAGCGAAACTGATGTCTGGTCTAGTACATGTTTGGGCATACATCAGATTCCCAACTATTGATGCATAAGGAATATCATTCATTTGCTTACGTTCCAATTCATTCTTTGGACATTGATTGAGACTAAATTTATCTTCTTTCTGAATTGGAACGACACTTGATGAGCATTTTTCCATTCTAAATCTCTCTAACACTTTATTAATATAGGCTTTGTGAAATAAACCTAATAATCCTTGTGATCTATTTTGAAATATTTCTATTTCAATCACATAGGATACCTCTCCCATATCTTTCATTTCAAAATTGTTAGATAAATATCTCTTGGTATCATGCAACAAACCAAGATCATTAGTAGCAAGCAAGATGTTATCAACATACATGGATAACATAGTAAACTTACTCCCACGAACCTTCAGATATATACACCGATCAACAGTGTTTTCCTTAAATTCAAAAGTGAAAATAGTTTCGTTAAACTTAAGATACCATTGTCGAGAAGCTTATTTAAGTCCGTATAATGACTTCTTAAGTTTACACACCATGTGTTCCTTTCCTTTAAAAGAGAACCCTTCAGGTTGACTCATATAAACTTCTTCCTCCAAAATTTCATTTAGAAAGGCTGTTTTCACATCCATTTGATGTAGCTCTAAGTCATAATGAGATACTAAAGCCATTATAATTCTGAGTGAATTTTTTCTAGAGACAGGTGAAAATGTTTCTTCATAGTCGATGCCATCTTTTTGAGTAAAACCTTTTGCAACAAGTCTGGCCTTGTGACGTTTGATGTTGCCAGTTGATTCATGTTTGGTCTTAAAGACCCATTTACACCCAACTGTTTTGAAACCTTCTCGTAATTCAACAAGGTCCCATACTTCATTTTGTTCCACAGATTTCAACTCATCTTTCATAGAATTTATCCATCTATCAGAATTATTACTTTCAATAGCTTGTGAAAATGAAATTGGATCATTATCAATTTCTAAGTCAATTTTTAACTCGTGTAAATATACCAAATAGTCATCAGAAATAGCAGGCCTGTTTTGTCTTTGAGATTTTCTTAATGCTACTTCTTGTGGTACATCTACTGCAGGTTCATTAGTTATTGCTTCATTGAGATTAACAGGAGCATCAACTTGTTGTTCTTGTTGATTGTTAGGTTGTGCAACAACTTTAGGAACAACATCTTTAAAAGAAGTAAAAGGTAGAGAAACCCTCACCCTAACTTCTTTAATTTCCACTTTACGTGGTTCTTCACTCCCACTAACTTCATCATTCTCAATGAACCTAGCATTTTCAGTTTCAACTATTCTTGTACTGTGATTAGGACAGTAAAATCTATACCCTTTTGATTTTTTTGGATAACAAATAAAGAAACTACTGATTGTTCTTGAATCCAGTTTCTTTTCTTGTGGGTTATAAACTCTAACTTCTACCGGGCAACCCCAAACATGCAGGTGCCTTAAACTAGGTTTCCTACCAGTCCATAGTTCAAAGGAGTCTTTGGAACTGCTTTACTAGGAACCTTATTAAGTAAGTAAACGGCAGTCCTTAAAGCATACATCTACAATGAAAGAGGAATAGATGAATTACTTAACATACTCTTAACCATGTCCATTAATGTACGATTACGCCTTTCTGCTACACCATTTTTTTGTGGTGTTCCAGGCATTGTGTATTGAGCACATATGTCATGTTTTTCGAGAAATTTAGCAAATGGACCTGGGTGTTGTCCATTTTCATCATATATTCCATAATATTCACCACCTTTATCTTACCTGATTATTTTCAACTTTCTATCTAGTTGTCTTTCAACTCCAGTAATAAAGACCTCTAAGGCATTTATCGCTTGAGATTTTTCATGCAACAAATAGACATACCATAACGTGAAAAATCATCAATAAAAGTGATAAATTATTTTTCTTTACTGAAAGATGTAATATCAAAAGGACCATATATATTAATGTGTATAATTTCAAGAAGTTGTGTGCTTCTTGTGGCTCCTTTCTTTGTGTGTCTTGTTTGTTTTCCTTTAATACAATCCACACAAATGTTCAGGTTTATAAAATCCAAATTTGGAAGAATTTCGTTCTAAACTAATCTTTTCAATCTTTCTTTGGATATGTGACCTAAACATTTGTACCACAAGAAAGCATATTGTTCATTCACCAAACTTCGTTTGGTTCAAATATTATGATGCATAGTTAAGAGTGTTTCGACAAATAGATTATCAAGATTCAGTTTGTATAAGTTATCACAAAGAGTACTAGTACAAATGAGATAATTATGTTTAAACAAACTAAAACATTCATTACCGAAATTAAAAGAGTATCCAGTCTTATCCAACTTAGACAAAGAAACTAAATTTCTCGAAAGAGAAGGTACATAACAAGTTTCAAGTAAATCTAAGTGGAACCCAGTATCAAGGATCAAACAATAAGTTCCTATAGCTTTAACTGGAGCATGCACTCTATTCTCCATATACACATATCTTTCATTCTGGTTTATGATTTGTGTTGTAAGGAATATCTGCATCGTGTTAGAAACATGAACAGTGCAACCAGAGTCAATACACCAAGTATTATAAGGAACTTAAGTTAAATTTGATTCGAGACATGTAAAATCACTAGGCTTACCTTTCTTCTCGAGCCATGCCTTAAATTTCAGGCAATCTTTCTGAAAGTGTCCAGATTTTCCACAGAAACGACACTTATCATTCTTATGTTCCTTTTTATGTACTTGAGAGGAGGACTCATTAACATTATGGTGCCTCTGTTTTTCTTTAGCATGTTTCTTTCCTTTCTTTCCAACTCCTTGATGACTTACAAGGTTAATGGAGTGGGTTCCTTGATTCTTGAGCCTTACTTCCTCCTGAACCAATATTCCGTACAATTCATGCATGTTCCATTTGTCTTTCATGGTGTTGTAGTTCATTTGGAAAGGGCCATACTCAGACGGTAATGAGTTGATAATGAATTGTACAAGGAAATTTTGTTCCACTTCCATTCCCAAAGACTTAAGTCTTGCTGCTACGTTTGTCATTTCGATGACATGCTCATGCATGGTACGTGAACCAGCAAACTTCATGGTGGTCAAAGTACCCATTAGTGTCCCAGCAAGAGACTTATCAGCAGTTTGGGAGGATTCCTCCACGAATTTCAGAAAATCTTTTGCATTTTTCAGTTTTGGGAAGAGTAGTCTTAATGTTTCTTGCAATATTCATTCGCATAAACATTATGCTTAATATGTTAGATCGATCCCAGTGCTTATAATGAGACCTTTCTTCAGTACTGCTAGTTTCAGTAATATCAATTGGCTTCTCAGTGTAAAGTGAAACATCAAGATCTAAAACTCCAAGATGAAATTTGATCTGTTCGCACCAATCTGAGAAGTTAAGACGGTTAAAGGTCGTAACAGAGGTAGAGTGCGAATGAAGAGTAAATGCTGCAAATATAATATACTCATTTGTTAATACTTTGAGTTATGAATTTTAACTTACTATCAAATTCAGAAATGGTTTATAAATCCTTAAATGTATATTGATGTCCTCCTTTGGGCGAAACATCAAAATACAACTTTAGACATAATGATGCTTAGATGTGAATTTAACGTAATTCAATAATTTTAAATGTGTCAATCAATAATATTTATTATCTTTGGATAAATAAATAAAATTAACGACACATCTAAATTATCTCATTAATGTTCAATGGTTATAAAAGGAAATAATCAACCTTTGGGTAATCCCTAAATATCTTACAACCAAAAATTTCAATATATCCTTAAGTTATATCAATTATAAGCATCAAAATAATGGATAATTTAATATACATTTAGTCATTATTATTTTGAATTAATTATTCAAAGATTAGATCACTTTGGTGATTAACTAATCTCATATGCATAATTTCAAAATAAAATACATCATGATAGAGAATAATTATTTCACTTAATACTATCTATTACCGTTTTCAAATAAGGAAAACATTAATTTTATGAAAAATCACTAGTTCTTAAACCATGCTCTTGATACCACATATAAAGATTCTTAATGATTGTGAAAACATAAACAATCTAACATTTAGAAATCCTATCAATTATTCAGGATCGTAGAACTATATCACATATATTTAATACTATGATATTTCAGTTAAGAATACATACCCGAATCTGCCATTATAATTCTTGACTTGATTGAGCGGAAGTCTTTTCTTTTGGTTCTTTAGAAGTTGTTTCTCTCTCTTGCCTTATACTTTATGTATATGTATAGCTTTGATGGATAAGAATATATCTTTATGGCAGAGAGAGGACCCATTAAATAGAGTGTGTTTTAACATCATTCCCACCTTTCCATCATGGTGAGTAGTGGAGATAATGGATAGTTGGAAGAGGTAATAGGTAAAGTGAAAGACTTAATGGGTAGTTGAAGTAACCTCTCCACTTCCCCACTTCCCCACTTCTCCACTTCTCTACTTATCCAATTAGAATTAGAATTTAGTTAGTAAATTAAATATTAAACCAAAATAATATTAATGTGAGTAGGTCATAAAACTAACAGGAGTTATATATTCATTTAACATTAATGTTAGGCAGTGTTCCAATTTAATTGAACTTTGAGATTGTCAACGTCTGTAAATCAAACTTGAGTTTTTAATAAGAGAAGAATAGAAAATATATAAAAAATTGTTGTTTAAAAATGTGAGGAAGCCCCTCCATTTATAGTTAACAAATGGTAGTATGTGCATGTGCATATAGTTTTTTTATTTATAAAAGTCACAACCCTTTGAAAAGATCAATTCATCAAAAAAGTCAGAACTCTTTTGGAAAAATCATAACCATTCAATGTGAATTAATGCATTCTTTTAATATAATATATTAAAATATAAATATAATATAAATATAGAAGATATACTAAATTGAGTATTTTTAGAAGAAGAAGAACAATCAAAAACTTTAAAAATTGTAGTTTAAAAATTTGAGGAAATCCCTCTTTTTATTGCCAACAAAGGGTAGTGTAAAGGGTAGTGTATGAAAGAATATTTATTGTACATTATCAAAAAAAAGTCACAACTCACAACCCGTTAGAAAAGTCACAAACTCATCAAAAAATCATAATTCTTTGAAAAAATCACAACCCTTCGAAAGAGTTACAAGTCTTCAGAAAAGTCGCAGCCCTGTGAAAAGTCACAACCCTTTCAAAAAGGTCACAACTCGTCGAAAAAGTAAATTTTTGGAAATGTCACAATCCTTCAATGTGAAAAGGTAATTGTTTTTAATATAAAATAATATATTATAATATAGTATAAGTAAATATAATGTAATATAATGTAAAATATAGACGATATACTAAATTTTGTGTTTAAGTTGGGGGCTATATAATAATTTAACATTTAAGGTAGGCAGTTCATTATTTTAAGGTAATATAGATTTAAAAAGATCTCTCTCTCTCTCTCTCTCTCTCTCTCTCTCTCTATATATATATATATATATATATATATATATATATATATATATATATATATATATATATATATATTTAATTTTAATTTTATATAAATTTTAAAAAATGAAGAAGACTTTAATTTAAGGATAAGTAGAATATATAAAGATGTGCCCCCGCCCCAAGAAAAAGGAACATTCTATATTAAACTAAATAAAATAAAAGTACAACAAATAATTTGGAAACAGAGGAGTATCTATTAAATCTATTTTGGACTCTTCAAACAAATTTTTGATCAAATCATTTTTCTTCAACAGTTTTAGACTTTGCACAGCTTGAACACCAAGTAGTAGTTTGTGCAACAGAAAATCATTGATTTTTTTGTCAAGTAGAAGTTGCTGCAAAAGTATATTTATTTAATTATCTACATAGCCTTCTCGTTTGAAGTAGAATATTTATATTCTCCTTATTCATCAAATTGTGTTGATCTATCTAGTTTACCCACATAAAAAAATTATAATTGCATATAATTGAACAACTCTCACAATCTTTCTTGTTTTAAGAAGAAGAGTAGAAAACTTACAAAATTAATAGTTTAAAAGTGTGAGATCATCTCTACTTATAGACAACAAAGTATAGTATGAAAGGTGTTTATCGTGCCTTTATCACATAAGTGATAACCCTCCAAAAAAATCACAATTTTCTGAAAATGTCATAACTCATCGAAAAAGTCACAATCCCTTGAGATGCAAATGAGGAATCAATGGAAGGGAAAAAGGAAGCATGACATATATATTGTTGCGGGAATTTCATGGATTAACTAGCATACAATCACAATCGAAGAAATTAAAGAAGAAAAATAACACTTATATTTGAAGAGGTTTGGCTAGGTCTACTCCTCAAAGCAAAAGCAAAGAGAGTTTTCCACTTTGAAAGAAAAGAACTACGTTAAAATGCTTTCAGGCCCTTAGGACTACATTGTGTCATGTACAATAGTTTAGAATCCCCAGTTATATCCCCTATATATAGATCTCTAGTAGTTCCAAACCTATAACGGAAAAAGTTTTCCAATCTATAGGACAATATATTCCTTTCCTAAATCTTTTAAGACAAAGGGTCTACTAAACCTATAGAGATTATGAATTTCTTAAAATCTACAAGGGAAAATATATTCATGGTGTATCAACTCAATTTTTCAATGATTTTGAATCGAAATTGAAAAGATTTTTGAAAATTTGGGAGAAGAAATTTGAAATTTGAATTTTTTGAAACTGTTATACTTTGAGAGAGATTGATTTGCACTGAAAACAACCTAATTACGTGATTTATGGATTTGATATGTAATTTTACATTACTTTTCCTTTTAAAGCACAACATAAAAGATTTTGTTTCCATTTTTAGAGCAACAAAAGGATTTTTCTTGTATCAGAATTAATGTATCCGGATGGTGACTTAATGTATTCAGAAGTTACTAATTTTAAAGGATTATTGTAATTAGAAAAATAGTATGAATACGGTATAATTCACCCTTACAGCTTACACTAGGTGATTTATGTAAGTTATACATAAAAGAATCAAACAGCCCAAATAGGCCAAACTTCTTCTCAACCCATATTTACAAGCACACAAGGCCCACAATTCAAACCAATAAAAAGGAAACAAACTAAAACAGCAAAAAAGTGGAAACATTAAGAAAATAACTGGAATCTTCTCTTATTCTTCTTCTTCTCAAATTCTTATTACATAAAGAGCAACCTGACTTGATTATATTAGACTAATAATAATAGCAGTACTCCCTTTAACCTTTTTCACTTTTAATTTTTTATTTTAGACTATGAACATATGAGAATTTTATCGTAATATTTATTTAAATTGATGTATAATCTTTGATTTTGAAAATTAAGTACTTAATGTCGCAAATCATGAAAAATATTTGTTTTACTCTTAATATATGTTAAAACTGAATATATTTTTAACATTTTATATAGAGGGCAAGCAAAAACTGAAAGTAGAGAGTTAGTGTTACTTGTTTCATAACATGTCTCGACATGATAACTTAAAAATAAATTAGTAATAACTATAATTGGAAAGTCAAATCATCAAAATTACTTGTACTTAAATTTTGAATGATATCATTTCTCTTTTGTGTAACAATGAAATGATACTCCAATTATACTCCAATAAAGTTCTGCAAATAGTTTTTGGAGAATAAAGCAAGAATCATGAGTCGTAGATGATGTTCATAGACCAACTTCAGAAAAAGGGAAAATGGTATGTGATCTATGAGTAAGGTTTACAGTTCATAAACTATTTTGTCGTAGACTTGATCCACAGATCAAGTTCAGAAACTTTGATTTTAACCTAAATAATGTGACTCATGTTTATAGATCATAAACCCTTAACGGGTTGTAAATGGAATCATAGACAAGAGTCCTGAAACTCAATTTTTCTTCTGATTTATACAGACAGATTCTATAGATCGTAAAAGGGACTACTGCTGTAGGAGGCCTTAAAGGAGGAGCGGGTGATTCAGAATAGGCTCAATACAGCTTAGAGTAAGCACCAAAGTTATGTCGATTATAGGTGTCGACCATTGTGGTTTCCAGCTAGTGACTAGGTATTCCTCTGTGTGTCACCCATGAAAGATGTGATAAGATTTGGGAGGCGAGGAAAGCTTAACTCCAAGTATATTGGGCCTTTTTAGATCCTTTGGACAGTTGGTAAGGTTTCCTATAAGTTGGCCCTACCTCAAGCATTTACAACTATTCACCATATTTTCCATGTTTTAGTGTTACGGCAGTATGTTCCTGATAAGTCTCATGTTCTCTATATTATGCGGTTGAATTGGATGATCGATTGACCTTTGTGGAGGATCTAGTTGCTATCTAAGCCAAAGATGCGTGGTAGTTGCGTTCCAGATCCATTCTTGTGGTGAATGTATGTTGGAGGCATCGTCAAGTTGAGGGTGATACAATTGGGTGTCAAAGCATGAGAAGCGAGAGAAAATTTGTGGCTTTTTTAGCCTTCAGGTACTTCTTGACTCTTACTTTTGTGGATGAAAGTTTTGAAGTAGTGGATCTTGGAATGAACCTCCAGGTCATTTCAGTGCAAATTCCGTCTTGTCATTTAGAGCGTCCCTACAGTGATCCAAGTCATTTATGACTTGTTGGGACTGACAGCTTGGTCACCTGTGAATTTATGTGTCGCGGAGCTTTTGAAACTTAAACGGTTTGATATTGGTCAAAATTTAAAGAAGACCGCCACAGAATGCAATTTTGGCGTTTCCATCAGCTCTTGAAGGGTCATTTTAGGCTGGTGGCATGATTGGTCCAGACTTCAAGGCTTTTGGTGCGAATTTGTATCATTAAGTGTTTTAACTTTTCAGCTTTGGCCTAAGTTTGACCTCGTTCAATATTCTTGGTAAACATGCTTCGATAAAATATAAGTTAGAGCGGTTAGCACCAAAATATTGAGTTTGGTCAACAATGATCCTTTGTGTGGATCCTGAGGCTTCTGGACAATTCTGAGCCCCTCAGTGGATTTTGACTAAAAATAGAGTTTGGGCATGGGAACCACTTTTTTTAACAAACTTAAAGGGAAGTTTTAACTTATCCTTTGAGTCTGAAATATCAATTTTTATAGGGTAGCATATCTCTTTTGCGTGCACGGGCTTCCAAAGAAATCCCGAGCACTGTATAGGAGGATTTGGACTTTCAATAAACGAGCGGATGTGCATCAGTTGGTGCAACTGAAAATGGTCTTTGCGTTCACGGGAAGTAAGTCGCATTCACAGAGACCAATGGACCTGGTAGTCGAATTCGCAGGGCTTCTTCCACGTTCACGATGGGTCGAGGCCCTAACCCTCCGCTATCACGGGGCCCCTTCCATGTTTGCGGGCCCCCGGTCGGATTTGCCTTCACGCTCGCAGGCTCCTCGCCGCATTCATGAAGGTAATTCTTGCTGAGCTTTTGCATTCACAGGCCACGTTGGCGGGTTAAACATTTTTTTCTTTTAAATAAAGACCAGACTTAATTAGCACTTAATCACAAACTTCTTTTTGCGATTTTGAAAACTCTAGTGATCCAGTTGTGGTGATTCAAATATTGGTGCATCAATAATCCTCGGGGAAACATGGGTGATAACTCCAGGAGTGTTTAGGAGGCTTTGGTTGAGGTAAAATTCAGTGTTTAATGGTTGCAATTGTAACACTCCGAAAATTTCTAAATCAAGACTCGAACCCTTCTTCATTGTTAACGGAATTTTCCGAGTGATTCTAATTTTCTTAGGTGTTAAGGTCACTAAATGTAACACCTTTAGATCAAAAAAGTACTAAAGAGAAGTCCATTCAAGTCACTCATCATTTTCTTAAGTTTTTGGTCAACTTTGCACGACCATATCTTTTAGCACATAAAGAGTTAGGTGGCCCATTACCTATCAAATTAAAAGTCTTTGCCGTCAGTTTTTTTCTAAATTTTGATCTTCGAGTAAAAAGTTATGACTGATTTACCAACGACACTCTGACCTGGCAGCAGCTCCGTATTACGGAGCCAATACAGACCTTGCTGTCTGCTAGAAAATTATCCTGACTTCCAACTCATTTTATTTATTTAAGGATATTTTAGTAGTAAAACCCTCAAGAAGTCATCTAAATTACCTAATGTATAGAAAATTCAGTTTTCATAATCAAACCCTCTCATTCACTCCTATACATATGTTTTTTAGGAAAGTGTTTTTTTACTTACCGCGAGACATTATAAAAATAAAAATTTTATTTCTAGTATATATGCTACGCAAGTAGAAAAACAAATCCTAAAAATATATGTACATATCTAACAGAAAATGAAAAAAAAATAATAATAATAAAAAAAAAAAAGTATAAGAGCAGTGGATTAAATGGGTTAGGGTAGGATTTTATTTTTTTTAAAAATAAAAATAATAACAAATATTTTTTAGAAGGAGTGGGTGGCTTGGGGAGTTGGTGAAGTATGAAGTTTTAAAAATATTTTATAAAATAAATTTTAAAAAATAAATTTTAAGAAAATATGTTAAATTTTAGTTTTTAAAAAATAATTATATTTTTGAGATAGTAATACTTTAATCTTTAACTTTTAATTAATATTAAAATTTTATTTAATAGTAGTTAAGAACATATGTTTATTAATTAATATATTTTCAGAAATGATATATATCTTAAATATTCGATTTAATATCATTTATAAAGGCTCTCACTTGTCTAATATAATTTTTTATAACCTTATGATTACACTTGTGCAATCAAATCTTACACTTGTAATTACAATGTGGCAAACAAACAAGTCAGCGTACTTACTAGATTGTGTAATTACCAAGCTGGTAATTATTATTCAAGTAATTCCACTGATTCCAATTGCTTGGAAGCTTTCCAAACAGACCCTTCATGAATTTTCATCGAAGGTCTTTGGAGAATATTCTAGTTGAGCAGAATATTTTAGAAAAGGAACTTATTTGTTAATATGTAGATATTGGTTTAATAATTATTATTTACATTCTCTAATTAATTAATATAAATAGGTAGGTATTCATTTGTAAAATCATTAAGCAAAAATCAAAGTTCTCTACAATACAATCCTTCATAAGTGCTTAGTAGTAAACTAAGGATGTGACATTTTTCTTGCATTTTTCAATTTTCGTTTGTTAAAGTGAGACTAATACTATTAATATAACTCCCTCACATACATTAAAGGGGTGGGGTGGGGTGGGGTGGGGTGGGGGAGGAGGGACTCAAATATGTAGGGGTGTGAAAAATCGAATGAAAAAATGTTATTGTGTCATAACTATTGAATTATTGGGTCAAACAACTTTTTAATGTTTTTATAAAAAGTTTATTGGGTTATCAGTTTGGTATCAATTTTTAGTATCGGGTTATTGAGTAAACCGATAATCCATTAAGACGATAGTAAGTTACTACTATATCCTTCATAAATATTAAATATTAATGACTTAACATAACTGACACTATATTAATACTCTACACTACGGTCAACACACGTCACACGTCACACGTCATAGTACTTCTACTTCACATCAGAAATTTCATATTATATTCTAATTGTAACGTGTTATTGTAACTTTTGTACTACATCTACTCTTACAATTGATGCAATTTCTCATTATATTTCTTGTTGCACTATACCAAAAAATTTACATCTGATTTGTTTGTCTCACTATATCGTGTCAAATTGTTAGAGAAGTGAGAAATCATATATTTAATTTATGAGCATTTTCTTATTGGGCGAACCGAAAATCAAACCATTAATGCCCATAAACCGATAAGGAATAACTTATTGGTTTGTTATTGGTTTAGCATATTTAAAAATTGAAAACTGATAAATTGAACCGATAATACAGAAAATCAAATCGAGCTAACCAATGCACACCCCTACAAATATGCCATGAAACTTTGAGATAAGGTTCATCTATGTCATCCAATAAACGTTTGACTAATTTATGTCATCTTCGTTTCAGAAAAGGCTCACAATTTCAAATTTATAAAACCAGTTTTGAACCTTTTCTCAAACAAAAATAGCATAGATGAACCAAACTTTAAATGGATGATAGATGGACTTTTTCTCAAATATTCATGGCATATTTGAGGCTTTTTTCAACCAAAGAAAAAAAAGCAATTTTGATGTAAATTCTTATTGTACACAATCATAGACTGCAAGACACTATTTTTTAATAGAAGCTTGAGCTCATAACCTCTCATCCCTTATCACATTGTATGTGTTGGAATTCTGACCCCCAGATTCGCCTAAGGAACAAGTATATTCTATATGTTCCCTTGCAAATTACAACAGTTACGTTTTGTGAAGCAAATAAAATAATAACACAATATTTTATCGCGGAAAACCCCAACTCATATAGGGTAAAAACCACAACCTACACCTCTGTAGGATTTAACTCCACTTTATTAAATTTCGAACATCAACAACAGATTACAAGCATATATAACCTAAGGAATTATAAACTCTAATTCCAAGAGGAATTATAAACTCTAATTCCTAGCTAAGAAATAATAAACTCTAATTCCTAGCTACCCAAGACAAAAAAAACCAGGTTTAAGTCTTCTACCGTCCGTCAAGTTTCTCAAACTTGTTAGACGAATCATGCACACACACTCGATTGTAATCAAAACTCTTAATTACAATCTTACAACGTTCTCCTCACAAATTTGCAACACTCCCAATTAACTCTCAAAACTCTTTCAAACCTCTTGATCGTGTTTTGATCTTCTCTCTATGTAAGTGCGCAATTTTTCTCAAGCGAAACAATCGCCCTATTTATAGATTTGGACTTCAATCCAAAACCTACTTCAACTAGAAATCCTACTTGTGCTCTGCTTCCTTTTTCTCTTGAAACTTAGAAGCTCACGCGTAGGATTCCTACTTTGTGTGGAACTCATAGTTCAACTCGAACTTGTCTTCGCTACATCTTCAACTCCTTCTTCAACTAGAACATAACTTCGCCGCATCTTCAACTCGAACATCCTTGTCTTTGTCGTTGGAACATTGTCGCTGGAAAATTGTCACTGGAACAAAACCTTGTAGCATTAGGACTTCTTTTTGTCTTCGCCGCAACCATTTATACGTTCTTCTTCAACTTGGATTAGGTTTCTACCCTTGCTGTTGCAACGTAATCTTCTTTAGCAAATTATTATTGAACTCGTCTTTACCAAGTAATAACACAAATATTTCCTTGATTAAATAAGAAACCTTTCACAAAGCTTTCCTTAATTAAACAAGAAAACATTGTTATTTGCTTATTTCATCTTCAACTTGGAATTGTTAAAACGTGTTGTATTCCTTATGCAAACTGGAATTCGCTAGAATGCATTGACGCTACATGTTCGACGCAACTTTTCCATCTTTCAAAATACCATGAGTTTAACAGTAATTAATTAATTAATTATATTAGACTCTATACCTTTTATGACTATTCGAATAATATTAAGATTCACCATCTCAAAGAACAAAGTCTACCAATTTTCATTGACCAAGCTTACACAAATCATCAATCAATGAACTATAGTTAAAATGTCCGATGGAATGCCTTCCAAATTCATCTCATTTAAAAGGTTGGTAACAATATCTAAGTATCTATCTTTGCAAAGGGCATCTATGAAAATGTTATAATTGAATCACTACAAAAAAAAACAGTGTTTAGCGACGGACACAATCCGTCACTATATAATGAAAATCCGTCACTATATAATGAAAATTCGTCACTAATCACGATTAGCGAAGGATTAGCAATGGAATATTGACTGTTGCTATTATGCTCGTCAGTAAGCTCTTAGTGACAAAAAATGAGTTCCGTCACAAGTTTAGCGACGTCTTAGTGACGAATAACTTCCGTCGCCATATGTTATTTACAGAGTTATTCGTCATTATATTTATATAATTTGTTGCTAATTTCATAATTCTATGACGAAAATGATGTTTCGTCTCAATTTTAGCGATGTCATAGTGACGAAACATTTCCGTCGCCAAATGTTAGCGACGGAAAGATTCGTCATTATATTTATATAGTTTTGTTGCTAATTTCATAATTCATTTCGTTATTTTGGATAAATTTGCAACAAAATTTTTGTCGCAATATATTTTGTAACAACATATTAGGCCTTTAATAATTCGTCATTGATCCGTCGCGAACATTACAACAACGACCAAATAGTCGCTAAATTTGTTGCTAAAATTGTTCTTATGCACTGCTGAAATATATTAAATTAAAATTACTAAATACTCCAAAATTAACAAACATTCATATAATATAATACTCATAGACGATTCATAATATATAAATAGAAAACTCCAAAATAACATATTTCTGATTAAAAATATTCAAAGAAAACTATCAAGTACTCTTAAATAAACCCATGTTCATCAAAATATTCGCAATTTCTAGTTTCAAAAAAGTATGACATTATTAAAAACTGAAGTTGTGGAGGTATCAACTTGAAATAGAGGTATCAACCTCGTCCACATTACTAGCAGGAGGCATGGGCGCCGCAGACGATGGATTGCCGAATGGAGTAATCGATGCTTGCACCTGCTCAACAATAATAGGAACAAGATGACTAGTTAGTGCAGAAATCATTTTCTTTACAAACTCTTCCATATTTGTTGTCGATGTTGATTGAGAAAATGGATGTGGTAATGATGATGACCCACAAAGTTTCTGCCCATAGTAATTTTTTGCTTCAGATCCAAGACCATATATTCTTCTTTTCTTTTCTCCTCCCGCAGCTTGGTAATATGCTTCATATTGATCAATATCAGTTTCAGACAATATTTTTTCCTTTAATATTTTATCATATTTTTCCTATAATAAGTAGAGAAAATGAGAAAACATAATTATATGAAACAAGCCAAATTTTGAAGGAAAATGCAGAAAATACCCACACTAGTAAAAGTAGTTCCCAAGAGTATTAGCATTATGGAACAATGGGATTTGGACTCTTTGCTACACCCACATGGTCAATAATTATATGCTAATTGGGACTTGTACCACACAGAAAATGACAACTAACTATTCAGGGAAATCCCCTCCCCAAAACCCTACCCCAACACGCGCTAAGCTCATCAGTGAGTGACTTTTGGAAGCTAGAGTCACAGTAAAACAACACTCGAATCACACCAAAACAACACTAAAATTGCACCAGAAAGTCCTCAAAACAGTAGCAGTAGTTTCTCTCTAAAATGATACTAGAATCGCATCGAAAAGTCTCAAAACATCATTAGAACTATACCAAACAGCAACAACAAATACACTTTAAACAAGAAAAAAATGCACCATAAATCGAAACACCTCCAGTTTTAGACTTACATAGATATCTCGAGAACGCTCACCAACAAATAATTTTACATCATGTCCATGTGTATGAACATGCAGATGTAACTCACTTGGCATGGGATCTCGGCCTTTTTCAATAGCCTATACAAAAGAAATCACGTTATATATATCATATAAGAGATGATGTTAGCTATAGAGTTTGTATAATATATATACTCAAAAGTTTATTGCGATGTTCTCCGATAGAAATAGAGCCACCAGTGTGAGTCCCAACAGCAGTTTCACAGCTGCCACAACGATTTTTGCGAATTAATTTCTGATTTCCTAATAGACTCTGCACTTCCCAAAGCTCCATCCATCTTTCCCACGCATCTTCTGGTACGTAACCTGGCCTAACTCCTCCTTTTTTTTTTTAGAAATGAAATTCCTATAGTTCAATGTTGCCTTAACCATCCAGTGTGTTTTGTCTTCGTTTTCACTAATGGAAACATCTCAGCAGAAATTTTTCTGAAATTAGTTTTGAAAATAGTACATTAATGTCCTATCTATATATGTGAAGACACTTGCTAACATCACTTACGATGAAAATTATACCTTAAATTCTCCAAAATAACCATTTTTTACATCATTTGAGACACCTTTCCAATTGATTCCATTGGGATCAACCTCACTTTTGAAAGATTTGGATATGAAACTAGAGAATATTTGAGAAGGTTCTAGTCTGTATAAATTAGAAGAGCTTATTAAGAGGGCTATCATAAATCAAAATTCAAAGACAGCAAGTTCATCAACACAACAAGTAGGAATAAAATTAAAAGAATGGACTAACCCTGCAGAAGCTAGAAAGACAAGGGTCCTTGGATGGCTAATGTTGGATTCACCTTCAACAACTGTATTTGTATGACCTATTGGAACATTGATACAAATAGAAAGACCTTGACCTATTAGGTTACTATCATTTGGTGTAGTGGAGGTGTCTCGGATATGGTTGGGCTAATACTTTGAGTTGACGTTTCAATATTGGTTGGGGTACCACCTTGTTGAGGAGAAATTGTAGTGGGCTTGGGAATAGTTGACATTTACACGAATATCATGATTATTCTTACATGATTATTCTTACATGAGGATTTTCCACGACCTCTGCCTCCATCCATACCTATAAACAAAAAAAACACTGTTGTTAGATAATGAGATTACATGGAACAATAATGCTGAAATATGAAAACTGTCTCTGCAATTAAGAGCTTGTTGATCAAGTAAAAAACTTAGTACTTGGAGATACAAGAGTAACAAGAGTAACTACCTAAAACAAAAGTAACAACAATGAAGGGTCATAAACTTATATCAGAAGCTTTACTCTAAGAATGTGCTTCTGATAAGGCTCTACAACATTGTT
>JAJJBR010002674.1:0-33301 GCA_022817965.1 Solanum lycopersicoides
GTTTTTGCTCTTATAATGAGTTGGCATGCACTTTGCTTAAAACCCCTTTCGTTAGAGGTTTATTTTACTAATAAATTACAACAATAATACATACGTTCGAAATAATTTCGCAAGTAAATCCCCCAAAAAATGATTATATGTTAACTTTATTTTTATCTGGTAAAGACCCGATAGTTATTTTGAGAGTTATTTAGTGACTTGAAGTGAATAATTAATCTCTTTTGA
The DNA here is from genome assembly GCA_022817965.1 of Solanum lycopersicoides. NCBI lineage: Eukaryota > Viridiplantae > Streptophyta > Magnoliopsida > Solanales > Solanaceae > Solanum > Solanum lycopersicoides. The sequence goes on from JAJJBR010002674.1 coordinate 226, forward strand.
TTTGCTGAAACAAACAAATAAAAAATTATTTTTATACACGAATCAAATAAAATAAAATAGATAAAATAATGTTTAATTATTTATTACTTCTCAAACTTTTCTAGTTCCCATAAATCAAGCCATAAACTATACATTTGTTTAATTACGTTCACTGAAAAACAAAGAAACAAGCTCGTCGTGACAATTTTTTGTCATCAACTATATAAGATATTACTTCATATTTTATTCACCTTTTTTTAAAAAACTTAAAGACCTATATTATATAATATAAACATTACATTGACGTCCGTTTATTATATAAATGAGTACAAAATATAACTAAATGAATAAAGATAATTTTCATATGCATTTTTCACCTTATGCTAAAATCAGTTTTAAAAATAATACATTGATAAAATTTGATGGAATTATTGGAACAATATCAAAACGTGTCATCGTGGTTAAGAAATTGCAAGTTCAATTCATAGAAACAATAACTTTTCAGAAATGTGAAGTAAGATTGTGCTTTGTTCATGATCTATATATATATATAATACAGTCAGATTTTTTAATTACAGTCATCCTCTGTAACAATATTTCACAATAACATCTTAGTTTTTCTTTTTAATTGATGTCCATATTATGCTAATAGTTAACATCTCATCGTAAGTTGTAACAGTAAAAAAAAACTCAAAAAAATAATAACAACGTTATAGAGAAATTTGACTGTATGATTTTTTATTCATTTAATCATATATATGATTGGGATCTAGAGGTAATTATAACAATTGGACCACACCAAAAAAAAATAAAAAAAATGCAGTAATGAGAAATCATGAAAATGAGGAGGTCTTTATAGTGAATGCTTGATATATAGAAAATGTGCAAAAATTATATACATATAAGTCCAACAATAATGATTTTTATGATTATCTTTTGGATTTTGCCAAAATTTGAAGATTTGATTATTAAGTCATTATTTTTTAAGGATTAAAAAAGGAATAAGAATAAAAATTTAAAGAAAAAAGACCCTTGAGATTTTTGGTAATTTTGTAACTAGATTTTGAATTGCTTTCATATAATTTGCTAAGAAAAGAAGCAACAAAAAATTAGAATTTTTTTACACTTTAGTAATAAATTTCTTTAATGAGAAATTTAACTACTCCTTAATGAATGTGTTTTTTATCTTAAATGACATTTTTTTCACGCATTTCCAATTACTATATTTATGTATTATATGAATTAGTTGGTAAATTTTATACTATCAACTTTATACTAAATTAAGGAATACGAAAAGGAAAGTTAACTCCTAGCGCCCCCCCCCCTTCCCGCCCCCCCCCCAAAAAAATGCTCATACAAAGATAGTTTTTTAATAAATATGTATAAGAGTTATACGTGGATTCTGAATTTTACGAAAAATATCATATTCTAACGTTGTTATATTGATACGAGTCGAAGTTTTACATACTCTTTTTTATTTGAAGCTAATAGGCATTATATATCAGTAATGATTAATGAGGCTTACAATAATGGATTAAATATAAGTAATATTAAAAAAAGTTACTTTTTACAACAAATTTTTGACTTTAATTATTAAACATGAAACTTCTGTTTAAAGGTTAATAAATATAATTCATTCTATCATATTTTTAACATTGATATTCCAAACCACATAAATAAACATTTAAATGTGTTGACAATTATACTTTTTTTTTTTGTGTGTGTTGTGAAATGTGAATTAATCTTTTTAGCATAGGCACATTGTAAAGAGTCGCAGATCCATTAAATCATTTTTACAAAGATGGCTATTTAATATACTTGTACTTTTTTTTTTTTAAGGTCCATTATATTTAATTGTACCTTTTTATTTTTTTGGGTCCATTGTATTTAATTGTACATTTTTTACCTTCATTCTTCTGCACACAAAAAGTTAACCATGACGTTCCTATATCATTCTTTTAACCTTCTAATTACTCTCTATTTCCACACTACGTACTAGGTACAGTCATTCACGTAGTAACTTTTTCTTTTAATGGTTCGTGTCTGATATTAATATTGAAATTTTATGAAAATTTAAATTGTACATTAAGGATTCATTTCTAGAGACAGAGCTATAATATATTTTTTTAATTTTCATTGCTCAAACTCATAATCTATTGTAAAAGATGGTGGGATCTAAATCATCCTATCGCAATCCTCAATTAACATTGATCATTTATTATAACTTTTATTTTTTGGAATAATATCATTAGACTTCTCTAAACTTGCTATGTTTCATCAAATACGTACTTTAATTCTAGTTACCCCTATTGAATTTTGTTATTTGATAATTATTTACCCTAGACAAGAAAGACGATAAAGAGCATAAATATACTCTCAAATAAAATATATGATATTTTAGATGAATTTCAGAAGAAAAAATCAAAGAGGTTTGTTATGTTTATGTTTTCTTAATTTAATAAACTTAAAGTAAGAGGTGAGTGAGTTGTTATTGTTTTTTGACAGCTTTCACTAACTCAAAGCAATCATAAACTGCACGAAGTGCCCATTAACTTTAGGTTAGATCGGTGTAGGCTTTTTAGTATATGCAATTCTACTACTTTTTATTATATTGTTGATGAAACTTTTTGATTTTTTCTATTTTACGAAATAACGATAAAATTTGTAAGTATTTTATCTTTTTCAGACTTCACGTGATATTGTTGTTGTTATTGATAGTGAAACAAATAGAAGACTAAAGTTATGGTTGGATTAGTGTAACTAGCTAGTTCTAATTATAATGATTAAAAAGGGTAGTATTCAAATTCCACTACTAGACCTTTATTATTCATTCACTAATTACTAATAATGTGAAAAAACATAACTTTTTACAACAAATGATGAAATATGGGACAATAAAGGTTTTGTTTGGTATGGAAAACATTTTTCGTATTGGAAATAAATCTCATAATGGCCTTTTAAAACTTGCTGTCTTTTGCGGTGGTTTCATAATTTTTAATAAATAATTTAAAATATATATTAAAAAAAAATATACACATATAAATAGTAAAGGAGATTTAATATTTATTGTATATACATAAAAACTAATTTTAATTTTTTTTTAATCGACGGAGGTTTGAATGAACTACGTTCTACACACTTGGTTTCACCCCAAATTGTATCCATCAATTTCAACATCATTTCTTAACTTATAGTATTTTTCTAGATTACGTATAATTTATTATTTTTTATTTTAGTATCAAAATTTCATGATTATTTTATTTGTTTTTCACCAAACACACATTAAGTGTAATTTGGCGGACCTAGTCCAACTGTTTGGAAAGAGCCAAGACATGGACATATACAGAAATTAATAACTCTAGTCACTACGTAATGACAGCTATTTTTCATCAATTTAATGAATAAAATTAACATACACTAAGGGTGTGTTTGGTATGAAGGAAAATATTTTCCATGGAAAATGTTTTTCTGGAAAACAAGTAGATTTTAGATTTATTTTCTCATATTTGGTTGGTGAGTAGAAAATATTTTCGGAAATGATTTTTAGTGTTTGATCTATGAATGAAAAATGTTTTTAAGTGACATCTTCTATTTTTACTAGAGTTAAAAAAATTTATGAAATTAAAAATATTTTTTAAAAATAAAATTATTTTTTTGGGGTGGTGGTGGTGGTGGGGTGGGGTGGGGTGGGGGTAGTGGGTGGGGCAGGGGAGAGGGGGTAGGAGTGAAAAAATAAAAATTTGAAGTTGATAAACAAAATTAATTTTTTGGGGAGTTGAGGTGGGTGGGGCTGGCCGGGGATGGAGGGTAGGAGTTTAAAAATAAAATTTTGAAATTGAAAATATTTTTAAAAAGCAAAATTAATTTTTTGGGGAGGGGGGTTGGGGGGGGGGCTGGCCGAGGGGGGTTAGGGATCAGGTGAAAAATTAAAATCTTTAAATTGAAAATATTTTATTAAAATTGATGTTTTCCCAAAAAAAAAAATGTAATTTGGAGGAGAGCTTAGGAAAATGTTTTCCTTAATTTTTGAAGGAAAGTCATTTTCCTTAATTTTGAGGAAAATGAGTTGATTTGGAAAACATTTTCCAAAACTTTTGTCCCAACCAAACATGGGAAAATTGAAAAATGTTTTCCTTCATACCAAACACACTCTAAAACAATACGACATAATATTTAAATGTCTCATATAATCTGACCTCAAATTATATCGCTCTTTAATTTTCAGTGTGCACAAGTAGATATTCAAATTTATATATCATTTAAGAAACAAACACAAACGTCCTACATGACATATTACACATAGGATGTCATGTAAGACACATGTGTTTACTCGTTCAACTTTATTCAGTTTCGACTGTCTACTTGCCTACGTCCAAATATAAATATCAGCTAAATCTAAATTAAATAACATATTTATGTATTATAATGATTTATTTAATGATATAAATATTTAAATTTCAATAATTTAAAAAGTAAAAGTAGAAAAAAGAATAAGAAAGCAGGTGGGTGACAACAGAAATTATCCCAAAAATTGGGCACCGTCACAAACAGGTCTTTTTTAGACAACATGGTCCGGTTGTTATACGACCAATGAACCCACTCGAACTTCCAAAATTTAATGTTAAGACATACCAACACTAACTTATATAGCTCGATCCCGCTTAGTTCGAGACAGATTTAAAATTTAATATCGAAAATTTAATATTTATAAAAATATAATATTTGATAGTTTATTATCACTTAATCTCATTTTTTTGAGTTTTTTTTTTAATTTGTAGAGTAATTCTTCTCATATATATTGAATCTGAGAGTAAAAAATACGTCTGAAACAAAATGAATAATATTATTTATTGAAATTTAGTAGATTTACATAAATACTATTGTGTTCAAAAAAGCAATTACCAAGAGTCATACATCTTGTTACAAGAAAAAAAAAGTTTTAGTTTTTGCAAAAATTTAAACATTAAATTTGTAAAACTTATATTATTGAAAATAATTTTGAAGAAAAAAAAAAGTTAGGATTTTGATATTTTTGTCTCTTTGGCAATGCATTTGGGGCTATAGTGGATTTTTGGATGTATTTAGGTGCACCATTCTCAGTGACAGTGAGTAGTACTGCACGGAAAGACGTGTGGACACCACCAATTACCTTTTTTATTTTATCGATCTTTCGTTTGAATTCGGACATATGTTAAAATTTAATTATATTTACATTTTCACTGAAGAGGCATACGTAAAGAAGTAAAACACTTTTTAATTAATAAAGATGTGTTTTTATTTAAACCGATCCAAATTTAAAATATCTTATTGACACCGACAATTTCAACTTCACTCAAACAAATTTAGATAAACATAACAAAGGTTGGAGATGAAGGTGGAAGTAGAGTGATGAACTGATGGGCTATGAGAGTGGGCGAAGATGAGGTGGATTGAACGTTGAATGGCTTTTATAAAACTTATTTTTCCTGCTTTAATTCTAAGAAGTATTTTTCTATTTTTATGAAATTATTTTTTTAAGAAAATAATTTTACCCATCAATAAGATTTTCCTCGAAAAAACTTTTTTAAATAAGACAGTTTACACGATTTATCATAATTGTGTAGACAGAAGTCAAAGAAATCCAGCAAATCCGGATTATTACAAGGATAAAAATGCATCAATTTTTAGTATTGGAAATTGGTCAATCATATTGTATATTTATATGACTTTAGTTAAATAATTAAAAAAAAATAATCTCGAACATAGCTTCATTGATACGTAATAAGTCCTAAAAAACGCTCACAATAAAATGTAAAATAGGTTATATACCCCGAGTTTAAATCAACTAAAATCTTAACGCGATATCAAATATCGAGTAAAAAAAAAAAGCGACAGATACTATATTGTAGTTAAGGAAGAAACGCCACATTTGTTATTTGTGTGTCCCATGAAAAGGACCAGGTTCCTCATAAGCTGTGTTAGATAGCTCTAAAATCACCCAAACACGCCCTTGTCGGTAACCGTCGGTAGAGTAAAAATTAAAACAAGACCATATTATTCCTTATTACAAGGTGAAAATGAAAGGCTACAATTATTTATTTATATTAAAAAAGCTTAGGTTATATATTATATTGACATAGTGAAAAAAAACACATAAAAACATCAATTTGTTTGACTTTTATAATGTCGAATATCATGTATATATAAAAAATAAAAAAAAATAATAAGTAATTTTTTTATTTTAATCAAAAGTTTTAAACTCACAAGCTTAGAATAAAATTATTTTTCATATAAGATGCGTTTTATATCTTAAAGTGAAAATTTATATAAAATATTAAGTAACTTTTTTATTTTAATCAAAAGTTTTAAACTCACAAGCTTAGAATAAAATTAATTTTAATATAAGATGCGTTTTATATCTTAAAGTGAAAATTTATATAAAATAATAAGTAATTTTTTTATTTTAATCAAAAGTTTTAAACTCACAAGCTTAGAATAAAATTATTTGTAATATAAGATGCGTTTTATATCTTAAAGTGAAAATTTATCGATAATTTTTTACTTAGTCGTCACTAATAGACATCTACTCTAACTAAATTTTCATAAAAATCATAGTTAAATATAATTAATATTTAAAAAAAAATATTTAGCAATGAAATTTTATTTATCACTGATTTCTTATTTTCTTGCAAGTAGGGTTTACTCAAAGTCATAGGTGTAGAATCTCATATCTGGGATTAGAGAAATTAAGTATTGTATTGATGATTAAAATTGTTATGTACATACTCCTATTATTACTATAATAATAATAATAATGTAATTATAAATAATCTAATGTCGTAATATAATCCTAATAATAATATAATTTTAGTTGTAATCTAATTCTAATCAATATAAGTAGTCTAATTTCAATGCGACTCTAACTTTACGACAGTGTTGTAAATTCGTTAGTCAGTTTTGTTGGACCTATTCCTTTGATATGTTTGAATCATCAGCTTTCTTTTTTACTAATACATACTGCAGACACGTTAGTCAGCTTTATTAGACTTATTCCAACAGTAAAATTAAGACACCAATTGACGAGGGGTTGTCGCTTTTATACCATAAATAAATATAACTAAATTAGGGTAAAAGCTAGCTCAAAGAATTATTATTAATTAATTAATTAATTTAGCATTATTCACCCATGACTTGCTTTAATTCCCACATGGGAAAAAATTAATTTAGCTATTTTAGTACTAGACATACCATCTACTTCATTGAAAGCCTTTTGTATTTCCCCACACAATTATGTGTTAATTCGTACTATTGTTTCTTTCTATTGATGTTTTTTTCAGGTCGATGGTTTATAGGTAATAATTTCTCCGTTTTATAAAGGAAGAAGTAAGATCGAACTTATATTATATTTTTTTTAAATTTCATTAAAGTTATACTGAATTTATTGTTGTTGTTACTATTTTATCAAATGATATTACTATTGAGAATTATCATCATGATACGTATAATCTTTTATAGAGACAAATTCACACAAATTTATTTTTTGAACCACTTATATCAAAAACATATTATATCATATTGACTTTAATTTATAAAATTCATAATTTCCTTTTCGCATTTCAATATGAAATTCACCTAAGATATCATGCATACCTCGAAATCACAACTTGTTAACTTAAAAGTTTGTCAAGCTAGCTGATTTGTTTAGTTGATTTCTGTTTGGTCATACCCAATTATTGTTACACTAATTAATTAACATTAGAACCTAAAGAATTGCCTAAGTCATTTTATACTTTATCTATGTGTAGTTCAATATAAAGTTAGTATATAGAATTGTCATATTAGAGATAAACTATATGTTAATTCAAATATAATTAAGGCCACTCAATTAACTAAAACAACAAGCTAACAACTCTAATTTGAAAGTGCTTTAATTTGTGCACATAAAGCAGTTGACAGTGATTAAAATTGATGATAATAAGGTACAATAATTAATTTTCAATCACCTAATCCTAGTTTTGTTTACAATTTGACAAGTCATATAGTTCTTATCAAATGTTTAATCTGTCGTACCAACCATTTGACAAGAATATTAACCCTCCACTAAGCCATCTTTTTGTGTCTTAATCATAATATGAACGACTAATACACAAATTTTATACTTAAACAATAAAATTCATTATTAGAGTATATTAACGATGAATGTTTGGTTGGTGAAAATATTTTCGGTATGATTTTCTTTTTTGTGAACAAGTTTCATAAATTACATTTCACGTTTATTGTCTCCTCCTCATCCACATGGGCGGATTACGTATATGTAAGGCGTGTCACGTGACACTGTTTCGTCGAATTTTTGTACGGAATATACCTATTTAAAAAAGAGAAAACGTATTTAAAGATAAAAAATTTTTTGAAAGGACACTGCTTGTTTTCACGTGGAGCACTAATAGTCCCCGATGTTTGCAATATTGGTGCACTTTTGGTCCTCCTCCAAAATTTTACCTATTTTTTAGCATTGATTTTATCCATAACATATGTATGAGATGTTCAATCGTCATTTTATATATTAAGTAGAAATAACAACTCCATATGAAAGAATGTGATAAGAAAAGTACTTTTTTTTGTTTAGTAAAAATCATATTGCAGATAAAGTCGATAGGTTCATCACGATAATTTCACGTGCAATAATACATTTTTTGTTAAGATGTTCTTAATTTAGCTGAAGTAAACTTTCTAGTAAACACAAGGTGTTTTTCTTATCACTTCTCTCAGATAAAGTTAATCTATTTCTTCTAAATATATTAAAAACGATTGGACATTCCTTATAAAATTATGGATAAAATTAATGTTAAAAAATAGGTAAAATTTTAGGAGAGAACAAAATGTGCACCAATATTGTAAACATAAGGACTATTAGTGCTTCATGTGAAAACTCAAGGATCACTTTGAGCCTTAACCCAAAGAAGAGGGACTATTTTGACTCTTTCCTCTAACAAAAAGCTTCTACCTCAGGTGGTAAAGACGTCAAAATAATATCTAGTTTGCTAGATTATATACAATACTTCTCGAATAATATATTTTCTGCTTATTTACCAAATAATAAAAAATAGTAGCAAACTTAATTATTTTCCATAATTAAACACTTTCTTTCGTACCAAACACACCTTATATGTTAAAAATCATTTAATCACATTTATTGATTAATTTAACTTTCATTTGTTTGATTGTTGAGCTCATTAATCGAGTTTTATCTAATTACTAATGCCTTGATTGAGTAGAGTTATGTATTTGGTCAAATATTGAAAACCACGTACGTACATTGAGACATATATAATCAATCATTAAACTAAATTTCAAAAGAATAATAAATTAAAAAACACTATTACCGATTAAGACAGTTCAATAATAAATTGCTAATATAATCATAGGATATTGTACATTTGATACGACGAAATACTAAAAAAATACGTATGAAATATCCTAATCCTTTTGCCTAATTATAATATTTGTCTGTCTAATTCGTGATTTCATTTGTTTTAACTCTTAGCTGGCATAATTTTTTTAAATTTAATATACATTTATAATATGCATGCATGTAGACTACTTGGTGTACTAAATAACAAGCAAGTTACTATATAATATACTAATGTGATTTTATTTTATTTTTAAAAAACAAACAAATTTGGTCAATTTAGTAGTTTGGAATAATTAAGTGCCTTTTTTGCCCTTACAAATCTTCAACTTGTGGATAATTTTAAACTATAACATAATATTGAAGTGTACCTACCTATTTCATTTTCTAGCTTCGATAAAGGTTAAATATATGACGATCATAATCAATGTATGAACAGACAAAAAATTTAACGGATAATGGACAAATTTGGATACATAAAATATTTAAATGTCAATATAATATAATTAACTAAGATTAATAATAGTAATAGTGTAAACTCTGAATTCAATATTAAATTAAAGCCAGTCAATATAACATACCTAATCTCAATTCTTAATAATTTCCCAAATGAAAATGAAATAGGTATACCAAAAACAATTTATTATTAATAATTTATTTCTAATAATAGAAATTAAATTAGCCTCCTCAAACTTATAGATGACACTTGATAAAAATGATTACAAATAGTGAAGCTGACTTCCTTTTTGCCAAAAAATAATTTTCCACTATGGTTGAAAAAATCAACCTTTGCTTTGTTGATACGAAAGAATAGAATATATATATATTATGGACACACAAACCATATATTAAAGGGAAAAATAAAGAAGAAATTAAAAGTTGTCATATTAGGAGATAAGAAGAATATTGGAACCAAAATTATGCTTTTTAGGGACCACAAAACATAATACATAGACAGCTTTAATCCACCACCTCAAAAAAACCATACTAATAAAATTCCCAACTACATAAAAAAAAGAAATTGTGATAATAAATGTAAATTTATTTTATACTTTTAAGTTTTATACATCGTAAATAAAATAATTTGTTAGCGAGTAAAAGAATATATACTTTACAATCTTGAAAATGAGATATATTTATTATTTATTGTATAGATAACGATTATCTGATGATATAAAATATATTTACAAAATATGGATATTATTGAATCGTTTCATTTTATTGGGTTTATAGCTTTCTTTTTGTTCTTATAATATTGGACTATGCATATAATAAGCATTTTAATCATTTTCTAGTGAATATTTACAAAATAATTATAGTAATAAATTGTTTTTAAATATTTGATTAATCATGTGCTAGGTTTAATTTGTATTGTTACTTTAGTCTATATTTGATTGGTAATTCAGTTATGAAAAACAATCTAAACATAACGTATTTAATTTTCTGTACGTAATAGATCAAAAATATATATTTGAGTAACTTTCACATATAGTCAATCAAAGATAGTCTAATTATGCTTCATAGTTATAGTTTTCTAATTATGATTCGTAGCTACATGTTATAGAGAGGAGAGTGACGAGCGAAACTGCGAGAAGGAGGAGAGAGGTGAGCGAGAGTGGGTGGAGAGTGGGAGAGAGGTAAATTGTATATGTATATCGGTTATATAATTGTATAGTATATATATGTATTTGTATATTTTGGTAGAGAGATTGGGAGAGGAATGAGGGAGGCGAGAGGTGAGCGAGAGAAGAAAATAATTTGTATAATTCGTAGGCACGTTTGTATAATTTGTGTGTTTTTATATAATTAAATAGTATAAAGTCTGAAATTATACAAATATAATAAAACTCAAAATAAGTAGTTGATACTAACATAAACATAGGAACTCTAAACAATTCTACAAAATATACTATACAAATTACATTATATAAATCATATTATATAAAATTCGAAACTACACGTTTATATCAAATTATAACTATAATAAATAATTAAGTAGTATAAATTTACTTAACAGTGTAATTTTCTCTATTTTGATTGATTGAATATTAAATTTTATTCTAGGTGAATATATAGTAGTTCAGTTTCTATATTTTAACTCGATTATTTTATGCGTAAACCATTTACTAATAGTGTTTTTCATAGGATTCTATTTGCCTTTTGGTACTTTTATTTTGGTGATTTATTAATTTTCTCTTTTCTCTAACTTTCCCTGTTTAATCATAATCTAAGACAATCATTTGTCATATCTCTTGTTGCTTCTTTGTCTTGTTTCTCACTATTTTTTTGCCACGTGCCCTAATTAAATTTGTGATAGTTAATACTTCTCTCTGTCTTTACTTAATCGTTCACGTATTAAGGCATCAATTATTATTATAGGTTAGTTATAATTTTATTCTTAATTTAAAAAGATTATACAATTCTCCAAATATAATAAATTTATTTTCTGGTTCCAAAATACATACATTACAACTTAGTAGTACTAGAAATTTTCTAAAATTAAACAATGGCATATTAAGAAAAAATTTATTATCCTTTTTTAATTTGTTAAAATAAACAACTAAATAGAAAAAGATATAAAATAAAATATAATTAAGTAAATAGGGACAAAGAAAGTATAATCACTGACTAAGAGTGATTAAGACAACAAAGTTAGAAAGTAATGATTATATAGTTAGAATTTTGTTAATAGCTTTCTAAAAATAATAAAGAAATCATTCCTCGTTATGGTAATTATGGTTTCTTGATAATTAAACTGTGAATTCAAGTTAAAACTACAAAAAAATTATCGAAGTAATAAGCAAAGAGTCAAACGTGGACCAACTAATCACTTATCACACTTATAATCCGGCTCGGAAAAAACATATAAATAAAATATTTTACATTGTATATGTTATTTTTTCATCATTCAAAGTCAGATGTTAACATGGGTTATGTCACATGGTATAATATTGAAATTATTTTATTTTTAATCAGAAATTTCGAGTTCGTGCTCTTTATATAAAAAATTTTTTGCTGAGAGTGTCATTCTAAATGAGTCTTGTAATGCACTATTCGAATTTAATCAAAGCTCCAAAATAGACACCTAACGTCAAATGAAAATATTTTAGAAAAGGTCAAATGCTTACAATTGGATATAGTTGGTGATTTATTATATTAAGCTATTTTTCTCTTTTATGGATCGCGCAAAGTAGGTCAAAGTTACTAATTTCCTTTGTTTCAAAATAATTGTCATCACCAACATGGTTTGTGGTGCGCTAATGGTAGTGCTTCACCCTTAACCAGAGGTCTCGGGTTCGAGCCCTGAGTATGGAGAAAATCATGTTGAGAGCGCCATCCCGAATGGACCCTACCATGCGCGATCCAAATTTAGTCAGAGCTTCAATGTGGACTCCGGACACCGAGTGGAAAACCAAAAAAAAATAAAAAATAATTGTCATCTTAGGGAAAAAAATCATCTAAAAAAATTAAGATAAAAAATCAAGAAAAAATATATATTCTTGTACTCTATCATTTTAATAAACATCATGTTGTATCTATAATTTTTCTTTTAAAAATAATACTTATTTTAAAACTAACAGAGTATAAAATACTATACTCCTTAATTTTCTCCATTTGAAACTGACACTAATCGAATCTGATGTAACGTTGTAAAACTAGGCCTTTTGGGCTTTTTTCAGATTAGTATACTTTGCATCATTCTCAAGGAAAGATGATTCCATTTTGACACACTAATTAAATAAACTAAACACTTTTAATTAAAATTAAATTAAGTTATAATTATAATAGTCTAATTAATTAATCTCATCTTTAAGAGTCGTAATTGCTTTAGGTATATAATACGTCCGTTCACATTTAGTAGATTAAAGGTTTAAAATAATTTTAAAAGACCCTACATTATATCAATATCTCTTTAGATTCTTCGATCATTCAGAAATCTATCTATATTGAAATTCAATCTGGATTCGATCATACATTACATTATTTCTACGAAAAATAATAATAATTTTAGGCATACCTCCTATATGCTTTTTGAGTGGCTTTAATTGAGTAGTAGAGTGGTGCCAAATACAAGTACGTTAAGAGGACCACAGAATTGCAGAAAATCATCATTAAATTGATTTGTGGAAATTCTCGTTATGTTTTAGATTTCGTTTTGTTGCTTTTTTTGAGTTTTGGCAGACCAAAAAAAGAAACATAATTCCAAAAATATTGGCAGCCTTTTATTATAATGTTGATAGATACATAAATAGGCACTAAATTAATCTAACTATATTATATATACATATATATATATATGTGTAGCCTCTTTTGTTGGTATATAGATGGACACACATATACATTAGGCCCATTAACTATTTGTAAGTGGTTCACATGTGTTCCATTCTTTTGACCATACAATCACGTGTGCTTACTTTCCACTTCTAAAATATATTTTTGCCTCGATCGACATAAGTTATGTAGGAATAAGTTTAGGAAAATATAATAAATCTCGCTCACCTTCTTCCCATCTCACTAGTTACCCACTTACGTGTTTGGTATCGCTAACATATTTGGGATACATGACTATCTAACTCGCTTTTCTCCCTTTTTTAGTGTATATGATAGCAAAAACAATATATTCCTCAATATATGGTAGAGAACTCTTAATCAGTAGCAATGCGTAATTATTTGAATGTATAGATAGAATAAGTATACATGGTATGAATGTCTGTCTGATAAGGCAGTTGTCCATGAAGTTATGCGACATAATTTATTATGCTTTTTACAACATGACTTAGTGTATATTATGCTGCGAAATTATAAATTTATGCCCTATCGACCCATTCTTGATATGTAATGGATTAGTCATCAACAGTGTAAATGATAAAGCCCATGGAAATAAAGGGACTAAAAAGGAAGGATAAGCTAAACTATGGTATAGTATGTATACATGGGCTTTCTTATATGTGGCTATTTTAGTAAGTTTGATCATTAACATAAATAGACGATCACATATCTTTGTAAATTTGTAATTTGTATATGTATTACACCATTCTAGAGGCAACAATTGCACCTCATAGCCACTTTTTACATTACTATTTAAACTATATCCAATTATCAACTCGACAAATTCCAGACAAGAGTATTTTCCTCGTTGCCCCGCTACAAAAGATTGATCGATGTTGGTAAATAAAATTCCATGGAACTGAGTGCTATGTAATGCTCTTTTTATCCTCATTGTTTTGGTTATTATATTGTATATTTGCTTCGTTAATAGCCCGTTTCAAATCGTCTATTTTCACTCCCACCACTCTACATGTAAACATACAAGTTTTAATGTCTTTATGGGTCAGGCCCATGAAGCTGATAATACCCATATAAGTTCATATCTTTCTCGGTTAGGCCCAATCAGCTGTTAAGGCCCATGTATGATTATGTCTATCAGTCTGGCCCATTTAGCTATTAAGGCCCATGTTTTCCTTGGCTGGACCATTAATTAGGGCGAACAACTTTTTTGCGGGGCATAATATTTCACTAGTTATGTTCTGTGCCTTGAAAAAATTCATGTCCTACTAGACATAAGTCCGATTATTAAAAATTTAAGATCAATCCATTTGAAAATCAAATCGTCCAAGTATTTCGATTAAGTATAACAAAGAAGTTGAACTAGAAGAACAAGTCAAAATGATTAATTTGAATTTAAAGACAAAAGTCCCAAATATTAGCTGTATCTTATTTGCCAGCTTCATATTTCTTTTTTGAAAAGAATATTAGAAATTATTCTAAAACTAACATCATCATTAACATCCAATCACTACCCTTCCTTTAGACCTAATATATATATATAAAATGTTCTCTTCTTTTTCTTTCCATTGATTCTTCCTATTTGCCAGTATGTCAGTCAAGCCCAATAACCAATAATGGTATCATCAAAAGTTATTTTCAAATGAATACGATAATTTTATTTTTAAATTTAAAATCTCGAGCTCGAGTAGTTATAAATATAAAAAAAATTCAATTAGCTATAACTAGCTTGCATTATCCACTTCAACGGACCTAAACAAGGTCATGACCTTATACAACGTGAATTCATATAAATTGAGCCCTAAAATAAATACCATCATTTCGTAAGCAAAAGTGAAAACACTACAATAATGACAAAATAAAGAATAAGTGCTTTTCATTTTGCTAGGTTCAAATACTTAATATATGGTTTCAATAACATGACATATTAATTTTTCGTTAACGAGCTATGAATTCGACCACAATTTAATTATACTCATGCAAAATAAGTAAGCAATTCAATGTAGAATTTGTTAGAGTTTCATGTGAATTGACAAAACATAGGAATAGGTCAAACAAAAAAAAACATCATTTCCACAAATAATATAGTACTTGGTACGTGAGAGAGTACTGTAGTTTTTCACATGGGGATGTTATCATTATAACTCCCACAACGACCTGCACGTTACGCCTCAATTATTCCACACTATATATAAATCAAACTCATATTAATTTTAAAAATTATGTCTGATTTTAATTTGACACACAGATTAAAAAATAAAATAAAAAGGATGAGATTTTGAATAAATTTTCTCTACAATTTTTTGATTCATCAAATCAACAATAATCATGTTACAGAAAAATAAAAATTTACAATGAGCTAATAGCGATACTCCATTAATTAATAGGAGTAATCACACTACTTATTAATTTGTCTCTTGTGTTGTTGAATTTCACTCCGAGTCCAACCCGGGACGACTCAGTGGTAACAAACGACCCGCCCACCGTTTTGCCATCTCCAATCACATTCTCTGGAGTATACTTTGACTCGTAACCCAATCATTCCATCTCGATTCATTGTAAAAATAAAATGTACATATAAAAGGATTTACTATTTTTTTTAATATCGTGTAAATAATTCTTACACTATCAGTATAAATTTCCTTGTTACAATATATTAATTGTTTTATCTCTCATCATGTTACTAATTCCACAAAACACAAACAGTTATTTACATTTATCAGATAACTGTAAATAACTGTTTATGAAAAGCGAAGTAATAACTTGAAAAATAAAACAAGTTAACTATGATAACAAGTTAAAATTACACCAATAACGCAACAATTTAGTACACGATGAATAAACCTTTAAACTTACCAGTAAATTTTATCAATTAGTAAAACTAACTCGGACGAGTCGAACCCGGGTCAAAATCATCACCGATCTTCTTATTTATTTTTTTATTCTTCTCAATTCTCATATAACGAAATTTCGATCAATTTTTTTTTTTTTAATTGACTCTCGAAATTTCATCTGTGTTATGAATATTACCAAATGGATTTATCGGAGATTCCATTCAACAGAGGTCTTGAATCAGCCCAGAAATCGAGGTTACTCCGAATACCAACATGACAATATCTCTGAAAATCTTCGAAATTGATGAAACATCCAACGTTATTTTTATCAGATTCGTATCGAGCTAGGTAACATAATATTTCCTCGAATAATAATTCATCGCAGGGGATATATAACGGACCTGAATTCGAAAAACCAAACTCTTCTTCAACATGCGCTAGTAATTTTTTGAATAATGGATGGTTTAAATAAGTTGTTCGTACAACGAATCTTTTACAATGAGCACCCACATTTACAGCTACGTGACCAGAAGGTACATCTGACGGTACGCGACAAAGAGCAGTTATCGCGGCTTTCTTCCTCCATCTTCGTAGCATTTGACGGAGATGAACAATGTATCGGATTTTACTGCACGCAGACATTTTTTTCTCGAGAAAATGTGAAGGAAAATTTGTTTTTTTGTTGTCGTTTTGAGGGTAAATGATGGTCGTTCTGTTGCTGTTTTTAGAAGGAAGAAAAATAGTAAAGGTTTTATTTTCCAGGATTTTCAGATGGGAGATGGCGGGGTTTATATAAAAGTTTGATTTAATTAATAGCCCTTTATTATTGATTAATTTACGAGATTTGCCATTATTTCTAATTTAGGGAATTTTACGAGTTTTGCCACTAAATTTTTGTAATTTGCAATTTTGGTATGGAAAGTTTTTTGGGTTACTCAATTTCGGCGTTGAAGTTTCTCTAATAAGCAATTTTGACTTTTGTTTTTGTCTTTTTAAATCGTTTTATATTTTTAAAGTATATTTACACACTTGCTCGTACCATACCTTAAATTGATTTTTTATTTTTTAAAATAGTTGCGAGTTTGTTAGCTAAATGGAAATTGACATATATAATACGTTTAATATGATTTATTTATTTTTTACAGTTTTACAATGTAAATTAAAAGTGAAATATGATTTCCGACTTATGGATGGACATATCCTTCATGGATTTAGGAAACTTGTGACATTTTAATTAAATTATTGTGATTGACGAAAAAAAATGACTAAAAATAACTGAAACTTCGTAAAACATAACGCATATTCATCTATTGATCAAGTGCATGTTTGCACTAACAAATAAAGGATTTTGTGGAAATTATACGATC
This sequence comes from Solanum lycopersicoides, assembly GCA_022817965.1. NCBI lineage: Eukaryota > Viridiplantae > Streptophyta > Magnoliopsida > Solanales > Solanaceae > Solanum > Solanum lycopersicoides. The sequence continues at coordinate 18,081 of JAJJBR010002674.1, forward strand.
ATATTAATATGAATATTTATAAATATATCTCGTCACAAATTTCATTAGAAATTTTTGCAACTCTAGATGCAATGATATTAATTTAATTATCGCTAAATTTTTTCAGATTAATAAATATTATTGTAAATGTCCTTTTGTTACAGTATCATCGATTTTCAAATAGAATTTTTCTAAACAATATACGAGGAAGATGTCAGAGGTGACGTCCCTGGAATTTTATAAAGTAGCAAAAACCAACGTTTAATTTTTTTAAAAATCAGAAAAAGAACAATTAAAATTTTATTCTATATCATTATTATTATTATTTTGAAATATTTTACGTAATCTAATGAAACATACATATCACTTAGCTTTCCAAGAAAATAAAATGCATATTAATTAACCACTTATCGACAGCTAACTAATTAAAGAAAAATTAATCACACACGTATCCTCTATGTTTTGTTTTCTTTTCATTTTTTTCAATCAATATGGAGGATAGGATTTTACTTTGAAATAAGTGTTCTTTTTATGGACTTAATTTGTTTGTGTTTGAATTATTTGATCTCGAAACTACTGATAAGTACATAACGTTAAAATAATTTGTAAATTGATAGTGAATAAATAGATTAGGATTGATGATAAACATTTGATATATTTGACAAAAAATATTGATGATGAATTTGACCATAGAACTATTCAGGAAAATTGTAAGAATGATAGATTGATACACGTAAATCGAATAGTGAAGAAGTTAAACGTTTATATTTAAAAAGAATAGAATTACTAAAGATTCAAAATTATAAATTTAATACATGTGAAGTTTATCAAGTACAGTCACAATTATTTGAAAAAATTAATAACGAGCTTTATATATTTCTAAATAATATTCTATATTTTACATATAGTTCAACTCGAAGATAGTGAATAAACTGATTCACTATACAAATCGTGCAAACAAATTCATCCTTGATGGAATTCAAAATTTTAATCATATCATACATTAAACAAGTAAAAACTTATGAACATCAGGTATTTACATCAAATTATATTATCTAATATTGATTTAGTACAAATATTAAACAGTTTATGCTTGTAAGGGGTCGTTTGGTACAAAGATTGATAATACAGGGATTAGTAATGCTGGGATTAGTAATGCAGGGATTAATAGTGCAGGGATTAGTAATACAAGGATTATTTTTATCAAGTGTTTGGTTCATTGTTTTCGACCTCATCTTATGTTTGGATTATAACTTTATAAAAAACTTCTTTCCAATTATACCCTTAAATTCTTATGCAATTGGGTTAAGGTAAATAATTGCCGGATAATATTTTTTTATGAACTTCTAACTAGCTAAGAAAAGAACAATTTTATCGTTATGTTTGCCTTTTTTTCCTTAAATTATTTGAGGATAAATAATTGTCATCTTATTTAATTGATCACTTACAAATGTCAATTTTCAATTTAAAAAAAAATAAACTATCAACTTTTAAAATTGAAAAGACGATAAACAATAGTAAAATTGAATAAACCATCTACATTTACGAATAAAATTGCAAGTTGTAATTTTTGTATGTATTCAATGTTATAAATTGTTGAAAATACAAAATATTAGAAAACCGCACAAACATTTAATTATTTGTTTATTTTCTTGATTTTATGTTTTATGGTTGTGCTAGTAAATTTATTTAAATAAATTAGCTTACAAATTATTTAGAGAGAGTTAAATAATTTGTAAGCTAATTTATTTAAATAAATTTACTTGCACAACCATAAAACATAAAATCAAGAAAAAAAACAAATAATAAAATGTTTTGAGGGATATTTTTGTCTTTAGTAGACTTATCCCATGGTATTATATCCCATGTATTGCTAATACCTCCAAATAGAAGGTATTAGTAATACATCATATAATACTATGTAGGAGGTATAACTAATCCATGGATTAGTTATACATAGACCCAATTTCCTACCAAACGTAGTACTAAATAATACCATCTATAATACATGGACTATTTTATTTAATGCGGCCTACCAAACGACCCCTAAGGGGTCGTTTGGTACAAAGATGAATAATGCAGGGATTAGTAATGCAGGGATAGCAATGCAGGGATTGGTAATGCAGGGATTAGTAATGCATGGATTATTTTTATCAAGTGTTTGGTTCATTGTTTTTTATCTAATTTTATGTGTGGTTTAAAAGTTTGAAAAAAAAATTCTTTCCAATTATACCCTAGAGTTATTATGAGATTTTCTATTTTATGTAATTGAGTCAAGGTAGATAATTAACGGAGAATATTATTTTTTTATAACATTTTTAACTAGTTAGGAGAACAAAATTTTTATTGCCATGTTCAATATTTTCTCACTTAAATTATTTGAGAGTAAATAATTGTCATCTTAATAAATTGGAGTTAATAACTCAAAAGGTCACACAACTATAATGATTATAGAGAAAATTTATTGAACTTTATTTTGTATCAATAAATTAAAAAAAAAAACTCTTTATCATAAAATAAAATAAATATAAAAAAATAAATTAAACTATTTTTATACACACACACTCTTGTTTTAGACTACTTGTGTAATGTTTAATGAACTTTCGTTAAGAGACATTATTTTACTTATGAATTGTTCTTAAATTCATACATCAACATTAGGATATTAGTCGGATTATAATATTTTATATTAATAATAATAAATAGATTAAATAATTCATATTTTAGAAACAAAAAATTATATCTAAATAATAAAATTTGTAAGTTAATTTATTTAAATAAAATTTATTAGTATAAATATAAAATATAAAATATAAAATCAAAAAATAAATAAAATATTAAAAGGATTTGAGGGGGTATTTTTGTCTTTACCTAGAATAGTCCCATGGTATTAGAGCTAATACCACCAAATGAAGGTATTAGTTATACACCCTCTAATACCATGTAGGGTGCATAACTAATCCCTAGATTGATAATACATAGATCCAAAATTCCTACCAAACATAGTATTAAATAATACTATACATAATACTTGGACTATGTCTCCTAATACTCCCTACCAAACAACCCCTAAATGTTTACCTTTAAGCAGTTCTCGTACAATTTTTCTATGTTTGGACCAATACAATAATTAAGTTCAATAAAAGACTGCCCTACCAACTTATAACTATTAGTTCAAAACAAAAGACAGTACAAATTACAAAAAAATGAGTAATTTCACTAATTAATTAATTAAGTTTTGGTTTTTTCCTAATTCGAAGCCGCTAGTTGACATTTCCAGAATCAACAAAACATAAAAAAATTAAAAATATTATAATTAGTAATATGGTTGTTGTTAGAATCTTTTGGTACAGTACTGAACTAATATATATATCTTTCCCTAAAAACAGCTATTACAAAATAAAAATTGCACTACCAATATCAACAACTATTTTTTTTTAAACAAAGTGAAAGTAATATTATTATTTAATTAAGATTAATTTGGTAATTAGTGGGTTGATTTAAAATCCTAATTAAGGGACTAAAAGACAGTAGAGAACAGGCATAGTGGAGTTCGTGTGTTTTCCAATTTTTTTTTTTTTTTAACGTACGCACGAATTGTCGACCTCTCACATGTCACGTCTTCATAATTATAACAAAAAAAATTGTTTTTTATTTTTATTATATTTTAAAATTTTTTAAAAATAATACTCGTTTGATTTTGTGATCGCGTAAAAAAAGTTATATGTGCTATAGAGGATTTTTTTTCTCGGAAAATGTTACAAAGCAAGCTATATATATCGGGCATCTAAATTTCAAGTTTGAAGTTTGAAAATAACTCACGATTTAGAGATTATTAAAATTGAACATCTGGAAGTAAAAAATAATGTTGGGCTACTAATTGTAATCTCATGTATTCAGATAGCAAATTAGAAACAATAAAGATGAAAAGAAAAAAACTATCTGAGTCCACATAATTCACTATGTGACGTTAAGAAATTTAATCCCCTCAAGTAGTTAAGTTGTAGATTAATTTATCTCAAGATAACATAGATTAATCGTTAAAGAAGTAGAGGTACTCAAACTTCGAGAATCTCAACGAACTCAAAAAGACAGCAATCAGATCACACACAGGCACGATCAATTTTATTTATAAAAAATATATGTAGAAGCATGGAAAATTTGATGATGAAATGGTATGAAAAGGTGTTAATTGTACCTTATTGGAAATATCACAATTCATTGAGAAAGAGACACCCTTCAGAAAGATCACAATCCTTTTAGAAAAGGTTCAACCTTTCGAATAGTCACAACCCTTTATAAAAGATACGATATTTTATAAATGTCACAAACATTCATAAAAATCGCAACCTTTTAGAAAAGTCACGACCCTTTATTTCGTATTTACACTTTTAAAACTCAACACCAACCACACTAAGTGAATCCAAGAAACAAGAGTATTATGCATGTCCATTTTGATATCGTTAAAAAAAAAATGTACATTGATTAGTATTAACTCAACTAAAATTAGTTCATATTAACAATTAAATACCATATAATATAAGAAGACAACAATTTATTTACGCAATTAATACACACAATTCAAATTTATTTGCACTTTTATCTTCTTACTCCAACATGTAAATCATGGAGTATATACTATATTGTTAGTTAATACAAATTTTAGAGTTTATGTACATATTTAAAATTTATATTTACCATTTATTTAATAAATAATTTACATTATGTAATTGGTTGTTGGACAATGGACATATATATTATACAACAACATGTTCATGTTCTACTTTAAATATCATAATTTACTTTATTATTGAAAATAAATTAAAAGAAAATTAAGTATTTTTACATTTCTATAAATGTATAATATAAATATTTTTGGAAGTTCTCCATATCTGACCATTACCCATGTGCAAGGATGGCCCATTTTCCCTTTGTTAATTTCCTTAACAATTTTAACCTAACTTCCAAAATATGTTTCTCCTAATCTATTATTATATCATAGCCCATCTTTTCAAATTCTAAATATATATTGTTTAGCTCAAATATGATTGGTTCCCTCACTCTCTTTTCCAATTTTATTTTTAAATTACGTAGTCATATTTCTCTATAATGATCATTATTTAATTACAATAATATTTGTTTATAATTAATTAATTATTTGAGCTGAAACGTCTATAACCATGTATCAAGAGTATACTCGCAATCCTCGCATAATGTATGAACGTTATATTGATGCAATAACACAAACTCTAATACCATGTAAAATTAGGTTTTGAACCTATTTCATGTTCACAAGCTAGCTCAAATACTTGAGAACTGTTCAGGCCTTACTAGGAGTCTACAAATCTCATCTCGTCCGATGTAGATCATTTCATTTATTTTTAATAGTTAAAGCGTTTATCTATAACAACAAAAAAATATCTGGATAAACAATATCGTAACATAGAGGTTTGACCATATTTTTGATCCTTTGAACACAAATACCTTAACACATGGTATGTATTTTAAGCATCCAAAAATTGAAATTAATAATGCAGAAGTCTTTTGCTTAAACTTTATAAGTAATGAATTTTAGTCATAGATTTTTTGGATATCTCAAATTAATTGGGACAAAATTGTAATAATAAAAAGTATCAAGAAGGGCTAGTAGGAAACAAATTATGGTCCCGCATGCTTTAAAAAAGTACAAATTCATCCCCCCAAAAAGTCTTTAACTGCATAATGCCCCCACTTGCTCTAAATTTTATTTTATTTAAAGTATCACTTTTCATTTATCCAACAATTTTATTTTAATTATTCATTTATTTATCCATACAAATGTTCAATGTTTTGTGCAAATATACCTCCAAACTAACAACACTAATATTATCTGAATTTAAAATATATTTCCCCCCAACATGCACATATTCATTTATAGATTAATTAGTCCTTTCCAATAAATCAAATTGTGACTAAAATAAAATAAAAATGTTTTTTGTTTGAGACATAAATACTACACTTTTATGAATTATTGATGGGTATAGGCAAATAATTAAAATGGATTTGGGAATATATGTTAAGATTTTGAAGGGTAATGCCAATTTGTGTATAAATTTTATTTAAGTGCATGAATTAGATTACACTTTTGTATTTTTATGTTTGTAGATAATATTCTTCTTGATAAGATTGCGACCAAAAACTACATATAATTTTAATAAGTTAGCTAAATTCAAGCTAGGGATTACCATATACAGAATTACCGAATCACCTTTTTCATATCTAAACTTGATTATCATAATATCATGTCAAACTTTAAAAACTTGATATCTGATATCTATTTATAATTATCGAATTATTCAAATCGAACTTTAAAAATACCGAATAAAATATCAAACGACCATCCCTGCCAAGATATGTACCGACAAATTCAATCCATAATGTTAGAGTTTGAGAGTAAAGCGATTTCTCTAATAGCTAACATGTTAAAAGTTGATAAATGATAACATATATTTCTATTCTATACATAATCGCTAAATTATTGTACTAAAATTTAATTTATCTAATCAAATTTAAATGTTCAAACTTGTTGATTAAAATCAAAATTTTAAAATATTGAATCGAATACGTTGGTTCCTTACAGTCTACTTGTACTATTTTAGTGTTGCTTGCCTAGACCCTAGTAGAACAAAAAAAAGTGAAATATAAGTGGGATTCAAATAAAGAAATTAAAAATAACGTGGGATCCAAATAAAAAGCTATTAATTGCTGGATATAAAATAATAAAAATAATAATCCAGATTGATGACATGGCAACAGAGTCCACTTTTCAAGAATACCGTTATCTCACGTAAGCTCTAGTAGCTGACATGGCACCCTTCTTGGAACTCATCAACCTACCATTTGCTCTATTTAAAGATGGGACCCGTCATACCGAATCAAAATTTTCATTAATGATTGTGAAAATAAACCTTCGAGTTATGTTAAAATGATTTGCTACGTAATATACATGTACACATTGTTGCGGAAGCCGAATATATAGAGAGTGATGGAATCACAACTGCTATATCTAAATGTAGCTAATAAATAGTAAATGAGACAACAAAAAAAAAGAACACCAAGAATTAACGAGGTTCGGCAAACTTTTATTTTCTTTTGCCTATTCCTCGGACACAACCAACCAATATTTATTTCATTCAAAAGAGTACAAGTGAAATACTACAAGAGAGAAAGAAGAACAAATGTCTTAGGAGATGAGAAGACAAGTGAGAGGTGTGTTACAAATGAATTAGGAGCTACCTATTTATAGGAGTGAATTCTTCCTATTGATGTCATCCATGACATCACAATATGTCAAAAATGTCAAGATTTACCTTGTGAAACCAATTTATTGTTCACCTAAATTTCACCTACAAAAGATGCTATCTTGACTTTTCTACCAATGAAGAATTATCCTCCTAACTACCATATCTTCTCATTAATTCATTTTTGAATCTTGTCAAATTTCACACACATAACTCTCATATATAATATATTTTTTCGATTACTAAGTTTCAGATGAATCTCTTCCGCTACTCTAACTCCGCACCCGGTTCAAATGGGTCAATAAGATATTTTTTTTAATATAATATTAATGTAAAGAAGTTATTTTTTGTCAGAAAATTATTTTTTGGTTTGGAGTTAGAACGTCTAGGTACGTAGAAGCTTAGTTGTATAGTGAGCAGTAATCACGGGCCTCTTGTGGACCCACATGGGCCCATATTCAGCGTTGTTGTACGGCCCAGTTGTATTTTTAAAAAATAAAATTACAGTGAAAAAGAAAAAGTAAAAAACCGTGGGCGTAATGTTGACTAGATTAGCCGTATTTTACGGTTCCGTGATCTAATCACGCTTTATCTTACTCGTTTCGTTTACTTTTAATTGTCATTTTATAAATATCTTAGGAAATAATTACTATTTTTGTCTCATTTTATGTAATATTTTTTTAACTTAATATTTGATATTATATAATTAAAAAGGAAGACTTTTGTTTTTTCTGACTTAAAATTATTTTAAAATATTTGAGTAATTGACGTTCATTTCATTAAGGATAAAGGAGAATTTATAAGTTAAATTATTCTTCATTATAATAAGATTAAAAAGAAAAAGGATGTCACATAGGACACTAGGAGTAATAATTATCACAATATTCTTATTAATTGACGTACAAACAAAAAACATCGTCTAATATCACAAGAAACATAGAGAGTGGTTAGGAACTTAGGATAAAAATTTTTATGCAACGTTATTCAATTTTATCTGAAAATCTCTTGTTTAATTAAGTCGGTCAATTTTACTCGAAAATATAATGTTACTGTATTATATTTAGAATGTTGTTGCTAAGAACTTTGTTTTTTCTTTGGCAGTATAGTAAATTGGAAGTAGAAGGGAATTATACTCTTGTTGTGACCATTTGAGTTTTTTTTTACTCTCTATTAAATTAATTAGGTCAAGACATAAAATATGTATCGGATAAGATTTAGTTGTATTTATACAGATTTTTTTTGTGGGTAAAATTATGGACTTTGAACTGTCAATAGTGCGTGTGCATGCCTTTTTATTGTTGTTTTTTCCCTATTTTGTTTTGGTGTTTGTCTTAAAAATCGCAGCCTGTAAAAGGATTTGGTAAGTTAAGAGAATTTGGATACAAACGACAAATTTCAGATAAAACGACAATAATAATATATTTAGTATAATTATATTATATACTATATATATAAATTATATGTAGACTCTATACATTTCTATTTGAAAATAAAGATTATTAACGATTGATCCTCGATTCAAAAGATAAAATGAGAATAATTTAGGTAATAAATCAAAAATTAAAACAACATTAAAGTATAAATTACATGGATACTTTTGAGTGGTAGAGAGGTGACATGTGTATATTTTTAACTTTAAACCCATTAACAAATGTTTTATGTTGGTTGTTTAATTTAATTTGTGCTTTTATTGAAGAATCTTTTTTATCCTTTTGGCTTTTACGTTAATCATGTTGGATTAAGCACGACAATCTCGGATAATTAAACATGTTACACCATATTTTATAATCACCAAGAAGTTGGCACCACTCCATGCGCATATATCTTATATCTCAAAACAATAAATTAAAAAATTCACACGATCTGTATTTTTTATCGAGATTTTTTTTCCTCAATTAATATTCAATACTTACATCAAAACCTGATTAAATTTGAATCATGTTCATTTTGAAATGTTGTTCTTAACAAATTCTCTTCGAGAAGTGTTTTGAAGAATAGCCGTTTGTGTTTTGCTTAATCAACTTTACGATACTTTAATCAAAATTAGAGCAATAATTTATGCTTTACCGAAAATTCAAAAATAAGTTGGTTTTGGTGTAAATTTTACTTTGCTAAACTATTGAAATTACATAAAACTATTTATTTATTCCTAAAAATTATTTCAAAATAAAATAAAGTCTATTAAACTTTATTTTCTCTATGATTTATGTTTCGATTATTCACAACATTTAATTTTGGCGTATGCAGCACCGCACGAGGGGGGGCAATAATGCCAGATGTTTGTTGTTACTAATTACAATAATTAACGATTTTAATTAAGTTTTAAGACAAAAATTAGACACAAGATAAGATCATAATCCAAAATTATATATCTTGATGTTCTTATTTTTTTGTTTGTAATTAAACAGGTTCTGATAATCACATGGTTTTGTGATAAAAAAAGACAAAGCAAAATATTTTGCTACTTATTATGAAAAAACATGCATGCATTGTTTGTAGATCAGTAAGTCCTAATAATGTTTTATGATTAATTTTGTCCTAATTAAAGGTGTTTATAAATTACTAATAAGTATAATTAATGATGTTCAATGAATATAGCACAAAGTTATTATTATTGGATATGTAATCTTTGACTACAAGATTTTGTTTTCAGAAAAAAACACATGCTTTTATTTTGTTCTTAATGGATAATTAAGCTTCGACAGAAATTATTTAATTAAGCTCAAATAAATCAGAGGAACTTTTTGTCTCAAGATAATTTGGCTAATCATAATATTTTTTACTCTTAATTAGAAAATTTAACATGAAATAAGAATTTGTTGGCCAAATTATTAGAAACTAGTACTTGTATTTTGAATTATATTAACTAAGAATGTATTGATGGTATTAATAATTATGTCTTGAAAATTTAATTTAGATTTTAATTCTTGATAAAAGCATTAATTAAATTTGTAAATTTTTCTTAACGGCGATAAAATAAGTTTTTGCTAATGCTTAAGAATTTGCACTTTTTTTTTTATATAGCCAAACACCTTAAATCTTAATTTAAGTGATTTTTTTGTTGTATACAAATATAAATAAGCCAAAGATGTTATATTATTAAGCAATTATATCTATCTATTAATCCTTCTTTTTTTCTTATTAATTTTTAGAATCGACTTCAAACAAGCCGAAGTATCTATTTATTCGCCCAAATTAGAGGATAGAAACGTCAGGAAAGGCCAAGTTAAAGATTACGTTCATGAGTTATGTTTTAATATTTGGATTTGACAACATGCAATAAAGTTGCCTGATATTAAATAATCTTATCGTTGTTACTTTTCTTAATTGTATTCTAATCCATCGGACTGCTCAATTTTAAAGCTATTTTGTCGTCAACTAACGACTTAATTAAAATATGATTAACTTTAATTAATTAAATAATCATGTATAGTTTAATTTGTTTGCATTTTTAAGATGCTCTTGGGGTGCACATGTACTTCAGTTTGCATACTAAGAAGACTACTCCTAATTAACTTGTCTTAAAATTAGAGCTAAAGCCAAAATATTCGTTAATTTTTTTTTTAATTATCTTTATAGTATTGTTAATGAAGGTTTGTTAGAATTTTAATTAGTTTGTCTAAATCCCAAAAAAAAAGGGCAAAAGTATTTGTTAAATGTTAAAATGAAATTGATTTCACAGCTGTTTGATGGACTCTATATATGTGCTTTGTTCATGATTATATGTGTAAAGAATATATTATTGACTAATTAAGGTACATTAATAATATCAATTCGTCCATCTATTTTATAATTTATAAATTTTGTTGTTCTTAATCAAGCAAATACAAAGAATTTACACGTTTGGTTTTATTAGAAAATTGAAGATGATAGAAGATAATTACCTCTATTTTATCACATTAATTGTAACATAGTATAATGATAGATAATCTATTATAACACGTTAAGTTATATTGTTAGGGGTAAAAAAAATATTACATTATGATTAATGTATACAACTTAAATACTTATTTTATACCCTTGTATATATACAAATTCGAATGTAGTTAGACTTTAATGTGGATACTGAAGCGGGTGAAAAAAAGAGAGGATGCTCTCGACAACCAAATTTATCAGAGGGTAAAACCCTCCACTCCTATGCAAATAGCTCGCAAATCACATAGGAAAGGTAACCCGCACTAGGCAAGTCTGGTGTGACAAGCTCGATCCAAAAGGCAAACCCCTTGCTATCGATGTCATGGGGTTTCAAACTTAAGACCTCCAACATGTAAGTCCCAAGCCCAAACCAATGGGCCACCCCGAAGGATACCCAATCACGATATATGAAAGTACATAATATTAATTTCTACCCATGGTTATGACACAATAATTGAGATCCTTTTATTCTTAGTTAGAGATCTCGAGTTCGACTAATCAAAATTTAAAAAAATCTGTAGAAATATCTCTCTCATAAATGCATGCATGAAAGTGTTGCTAATATATATGACTCAAATTAATATGAAAATAAATGTAACTAATATAATCCAATTATTAGTGTACTATATATATTGATAATTATAATTATAAAATCATGAACTGGAAATGGAATATAGTTGCACCAGACTTGATCAATATATATTCCACCACCAATAACAAACAAAATATACAAATTTCATATATATATTTTACCTAATTGCCTTACAAACCGTACGACCCAAAATTCCAATTATAATATATAGTATTTATTATTTATATATTTGAATTGAAAAACAGCTAAGTTTGTACATAAAATTAATTAATTAATTAAGTTAGTGCAACGATGTGTTGTAAAATTTCCAACCAAAAAGTTTTGAAGACAGTACAGATAGTGTTGCACTAACACGTACGTACCCATCATTAACATTATTCCTTACGTAATAAACCTATAATATATATTTAAATATTTAAATATTCGATTTTATTATTCTCCGATTCTCTGGTCAAATAAATCAAGCTCATATAGGTATGTGAATTTATGTTTTAACAGTGCATATATTTTTGTACCCAATTAAGTTATGTACCTTGACGTGCTCAATTACATAATATATAGTATTAATAACATGTTATACAACTAGAAGTCAACACTATATTATACTCGATATATGTTTGAAAGTGAATTTGTGTTTTGACGGTGTATGTATTTTTATACTCAATCAAATTATGTATCTTGACGTACACAATTACATAATATGTACTAATTATTTAGATTATAAGCTTTAATAAGATAATTTGTAGAATATATATAGTATCAATAGCATGTTATACAATAATTAAGAACTCAACATACATTACGTGAATTTTTATATGTAATGTTAGAGGGGTTATTTTTGAAAAATCATCGAGATTCAAATTAAGATTATTAACATTCCATAGATTGTTTAATAGATGGAAAATATACTATCATGTATAACAGAAATTTAAATTTAAAGATTATAGCCACAAACTTATCCCTTTTCCGGAAAAAGTCCAATTATATTTTCCTTTAAATTAATTGACCGAAAAGTCCCATATCACGTTCGAAATTTATATTAGAATCTCGACTAAGTTCGAATCACATATTATACGTCTATTAAAAATGATGTTCTCGATAAAATTTTCTCCATATTCAAATCACATTCAAAAGCTTTGATTAATAATAAAATAATTTCACCGATATATCGCAATCACAATAAAGCCAAAAGTTATAAAGAGGCCACGTCGAGAGCCCCTAATAATTTTGGACGGTGAGATGAGAATCTATGTATAGGCTAATAAAGTCTGGTATATCATATTATCAAATATATCGCTGCAGACAATTATCACGTTTCAAATTTCGATATACAAACTTCTAAATTTCAAACATTTGAATTTGGATGAAAAATTTAAACTTTTAAATAGAATATATTAATTTAAAAGCTGCATAAAAGATACTATAAAAATTACGATAAAAAAAAAAAATTTAACAATTCTTAAACTTTTAATTGTGTCATATGAATCGGGACAAGAAAGTGATATAGAAATAACATATTAGAAATTTATTGACATTAATGGTTAAGGTGAACTGGAATTCTGACTGAAAATTTGTTCAGAGACTTATGTGCAATATTATATATGTGTGGTTTGAAATCGATCGAGGAACTATTGTAATTATTTTTACCTATGTATGTTATTTTATTTTTGTGACAATTTTCGTACATCTCGATCGTTGAGTTTTAAATATGAAATCTTAGAATTTTCAATTATTTTATTGATCACTAGGCCACACCATGAGTACATGTTATATTTACTTCTTTTTGTTTTACGTACAATAACATATCTAATGTAGTTCTATGAGCGAGATATTAGAAAAATAAAGTGTACACATACATTAATTTGTCTCGTATGATTCTTGGTTATACATGAAACGTATATATATACACCTAACTCTAAATATATGAATTTTTGCCACACGATGCAAATTGGCAAATTGCAAAAATTAGTACATTATCTTAGCTTATCTTTATTATATAATCCTTCCTGTTTTTGCACATTGGAATGTAAAAACCAGGCTTAAAAATTCATTGTCATTTTGATGTAACATTTCCAATTTTAGCAACATGCCAAATAATATTGAAATTTCTACAACAACACATACATAATAATTGCTTAGCTAGAACTATATATTATATATTTGTGTTTGTGTAAATAATTAAGTTGCTTGTTCCCAAGAAAAATAATATTATTGAGTTCCCATATAGACGTATGTGATATTTGCTCTCTCTCTATATATGTATCTTATTTATTTAGTTCCCATATTATAGAGCATGTTGCGCAGCCCACAGCATTCATTTGCGTACACGTCCATTACCATACCTTTTATTATTCGAGGCGTAAATTAGACGCACGCGAAAATTTATAGATGGAAATTCTATCATAAATTACATTATTTGATTTATTAGAGTTCGATGTGTTTATATTTTTAGAAATATAACATATATATAGGTTTTGAATTTGGATGAATCTTCTAATTACACTCTATGTCTCTACATTTTACATTTGTTGAGTAAAGGTAAAGATGGAAATAAATAGTTCATTATATCTTGAGTTTCTAAAAAAATAACTATTTTGGATGAGTTATTTTTAGTAAACACAATAATTAAAATAGACCAAAAGAACTATAATGGATTAAATACGAATTTTATTTGTTGTCTATAATTATTTACTTTTGTGTCCACTTTTTGTTTCTCAAAAAAGAAAGTTGCATGCAACAAATTAAATGGAGTAATACAGTTGGTAATTAAGAATATAAAATGGGTTTAAGCGACTCATTTACGTGATTAAGGGGCATAATGATGCAACTAAACGACCTTTATTGTGACACTAGTGATCATTAAATTATTTAATTACTAACCAACAAGCTTGGTGGGTTGGATGTTACTAAGACTTTAATTATTTTCAAACTTCAATCATTTTTAATATTTCTAATTCTTTTAAAGGTATTCAAATGATTGAAAATGATTGATCGATTCACCAAATATGTATAGTTTCCTTTGAAGATAGAATATTTAATAGTGCCTGATTATCATAATATATAATTTAATGCTTAGATTAATGATATATAGAGCTAAGTGATTTCCATCTTAGTTTGCATAAATTATATTAATATGGAGTTATTTTTCTTTTCAATTTTGACAACCATTAATCAAACAATGGAGAAAATATTACATAAAAAAAAAATTAAGCCGAAGGAAATTCATTTACAAGGCTTATTCAAGTGGTTGATTATCTCCATCATTGATCGATAAAAGTGTTTGAATCACACAAAAAAACAAGTAAAAATACTATTGATTCTGTTGGGCGGTGAAATCCATTAACCTAGACATATACATTTTATTTGGCTTTCCTTGTTTTATGAGCTCGTGTGAGGGTCCCGACTAAATTCTGATCGTGCACTGATCCATTCGAAGGTGAATATTTCAACATGAT
>JAJJBR010002675.1:0-88113 GCA_022817965.1 Solanum lycopersicoides
AGAAGTTTACGAAACGTAACCTACGACTCATCATGTCATAAGATTATCATCTTCAAATCTAAATTGAGATAAAAATCTTTTTCCACACTTCTCTTATCATTGTTTCATTATTCATTAGCAATCTACCACATATTTCAACAACATCCAATCAAATTGATAATTTAGCAAGTTCTCGCCAAAAATGATACCAATAAGTTGTGCCTAGGTCTTTACAACGCACGAGCATGCTTCCAAATACCCAAAAGTGCAACATTTAGACATTTAATGTAACAAGTAGGGAATTATAAGATACAAAGCTTTTACCAACTCATTCTTCATAAGCATGCATACTATATTTACAACTCAAGTCTACACAAAAGACTCCAATTTTTTACTAGCAACTCATCAAGTACCACTTATATACAAAGGAAAACAATGCACACTGTTAATCACATACTCATAGATAGCATACTTCCATAGGTAGTTATTCAACAATCCAAGTTCAAATTCCTATGTTTGGCTACCATCATACAAAACATATAGGAATACACAATTTAAGAGAATTCACTTTAACCACCATAACTTCTAGCATGCTTCAACTATATCATGACATACATCATTCGACATAACATGCTATTTCACATAGATTTCATATATTGCCATAATTGGCATCACATCATCAAATAAGAGATATTTCATACATAGAAGGTAAGATAACCAATCATAATCCCCATAGAGTTAACATGTGCAATGATCAAGTAAAGCTCCATAACTTCACTAAACAAGTAACCCAACAAGAACTACAATTAGCACCATACTCCACTCATCTATAAACCTTCATGCATGGATAACTCCATTCTTTAGCACACTAGGCTATTTACATGATTATAAGCATATAGATCATCATAAGGACATTCACATTTATCATCATACACATACATAGTATTAACCTCTAAGGTCTCCATCAAGGCAAACTAGTGCAAGACATAGGTAGAGTCCCATACCCCTACCTAAGTCTAGTTAACCCTTCAAGTCGCCTTAGTTAGTATATACATCATCAAATAAGGACAAGTGTCACCTTCACCCATACTCATTCAAACCATAAAAAAAGATAAGCATTTAAACTCACCTTTTCTCCCTCAAGCATTGAGCAATCTCATCCAAGCAACCATATCTAAAAGACTACCGGACAAGAAAACATAAGAGACAGACCTTATAGAATTAAGTTCTATGGCACGATATGAGATTGATGAAGAAGGGAAACTCTATCGTCCTATAGCCTCTCGTACCATTTGATGTGTCGCGACTCACCACCAATGCTACGAGACTCTACTAGACGTGGCAATATGAGACTTTTAGAACCTAAAACCGCTACATAAACCTCATGCTCTGATACCAAGTTTGTCACAACCCAAAAGCATACCCTAGAAGTTAGGATACAATCTTGGATTGTAACCGGCGTCGTCGACCTCTCGGAGGTCTAAGACAAGCCTCTCATATCATTCATTGCATTGGCATAGTAAATTTAGCGGAAAATTTAAAACTTTTCATAGCACATCATATGCTAGAAACATCACATATATATATATAAAACATAAGTCATAATACATATTTAGACTCTAAGTCTCTTTGCCATCTTAGACTCAATAACTTTAGAATACATTAGGGACACGGCCCATACGACACATTACATAACTATACAATATTTAAAGACTTTACATTAAAGACATTAGTAGGACATCCTTGAACTTAAGGATTCCTTTCCTTGAGCTTGGGAAATCACCTATCAAGCTCCTCAATCATAGATCTCCTTTAAGCATTCCATAACCTACACTTTGTGTAAAAAGTAAAGAAGAATGGGATTAGCACAAGAATGTACTAAGTATGGCAACCATGCAAAAACATGCATTTAAAATGGACATTTCCTTTGAAATCATACTTCATGCCTTTTTGAGTAAATCATCATAAAACCTTTATCATAGCATTTATATCATCCACATACTTCATAGAAACACAATCAAAGGCCAAACATCATAGAAAAGCACATATAGAATTTAATCCCCATTTGAGGTCACTTTACAGTGAACTCACTCTCCTTAACATTAACTCTTTCTTTCAATTCATTTGCTTATTAAGTAATCCTTTAGGGATACTTGGTGCAATGCATCACCTTAGGAACATAAGAGAATTCCATACATAGCATCTACACAAGACAACACATGCCATCATAGAAGTATAGTACAATATAATCATAGTCAAACCAAGACTACAATATCATACATAAAGGACACATACATAATCATATCTATTAAGGTACCTTCCTAAGACTTCCTAAGGAGTCACTTGTGCAATGTCTAGATGGGTTCATTACTTCCACCTATTCTAAGTAACTTACCTTAAGTCCTCCTAGTTAGGATTCTATTCAATTACTTCCATTGTCCATTTTACCTTTAGGGAAACCATAACCTTAACCGACATAGACCATGGGTGCTAATCATGGAATCCGGTGTCATAAAACCTTACACCGATGGAAGGTGGATCTACCGGCCAAAGTAGAACCGAACATGACATAGCTATCTAGGTGGAAATCCACTAGCTAGTATCCTATGGTGGCAACATAGTTTATGGAACTTGGGGAATTCATGGAAATATCAACTCTACACCCTATGTTGGGTCATGAGGCTATCCACCCCGTGAGGACCGTAATGAACCCTACCTTTCTTATGTAAGAAAGTGTCACCCCTCACATGAGGACCGTAGTGAACCCTACCTCTCCTATGTTGGAAAGTGTCACTCCCTCATCTACAAGTTCACTCGGTGCTAGGCTAAGTTCCCTTTATTGAAAAGCCTTTATTACGTTTGTTTATAAAAACATAAGCTTAGAATATTCATCATTCATATGCTTATAGCATATTCAAGCACCTATCTAGATTTGGAGTATTCTTGGGCACCCCTAGCAAGGCCCCTCTCACTAACTAGATCATCCATGTGTGTGAGTGTATACTTAGATGTGAGCAAACCTTTCACATAACACATAAGGTCACACATATTCATATATCAATGCATAAGTCTATAGGCATAACTATATGAGCAATACTTTCATATAAACCTACTAAGACACTATACGCATTCATACTTCATTATATCATATTCATAACATATTCATATAATCATCCTTCATATGCATAAGAACCAACCTAGGAACTATCCTATCAAGATACACATGTGCAATGCATAGACAAGGTCCCATACCCTTGCCCATACTAGTACACCTATCAAGTCATCCTAGTAAGGGAATACAAATCATACATTCATAAACATCACCTTAATATGCATAGTAGTAGACACTAGTGAATATGAGAACTACCTTTCATTTAGACACTATGACTTATACTACTTGTAATATGCATGTAAGTGAGAGTGTGTGTACATTGACCAACATGATCACATAATGACTATCAATAACTTCTAAAGTCAGCCACCCTATTAGACCACATTACACTTCCAAGCACATAACACACAACACATGATAGCATAGGAGACAAGACAATATATACCTTATAATCAAGACTCCTAACTTTAGCTATTCACACTTTCATATAAGGGGTACATAGGTAAGGGGTTATTACCATCTTAACACATCAATGGCAGCACCTATACTTTACCCTAACATGGTTATACACATGCTCATGAAATAGCCACACAACCTAATCCACAACTAGAATAGGAAAGTAAGCATAATCTTCTCATAGTATCATCTTAAGCACATGTTCATAAGTTCATCAATATGCCTTCAAGGCCATGGTCAACACATATATAATGACAATAAAGTAAACACCGCCACCATAAGTGGACCATACCACACAATGCCATACAAGGCTTCATCAACATTTCTATAAAGAATAGAGAAGTAGAAGAGTAAAGAGAATAAGCATTCTTACCAATTTCTCACCCTTTGATCATCATTGATCAATACACCTTATCCATCAATAAAACACATATATGGCAGTAGCTAGATGTACTTTAAATGTATAAAAACCATGTACAAGTCACTACATGATTTTACCATAACATAATACAACATATCAACATACTAGGAAAGTAGAATAACATAGATCATTAATCAATTTCATTCATATGGATTATAGGTCATATTTCATGAATCATATCACCCTAAGGCAGTAGCTAATGAAATCATAATCTAGATGAGACACTACTACAATTTGCCATTAAGGTCGATACAAGCATGCTTCATATAGGGAGTTCATGGAAAGTAAGTTTACATAGGTTAATCATATTCAACCTATCATGAATTGACCCATATTGTATTAATTACATATAATTCATCCTCATATTTCATTATAGGCAGCAGCTATAGACATTAACCATAATCAATTCTTATAGCGACTAACCTAACGTCAAGATCACAAGTTACAACTTCAGACAAGAAGAACCTAGATTAATTCAAACCAAGCCTTCTCTACTTTGGTCATACATGATTTATATCCACAATTCAACCATGGTATTAACCTAAAACAGTAGCTACAAGAACCACAACTTAATCGAAATTCACTTTAGATCATAAGAAAGCCAATGTTACAGTGAACTATAGAAACTAGGCTAAACATGCTCAAATCTTCATACATTGATCCTCATGGATCATTCAACATCAATTCAACATAAATTCATGTAAATAACAGTATATACAATCAATTCAACGTAAGGGAATCATAATTCAATCGATAACAAGTCAAGATCACAAAGCCCATGCAAGAGCTAAACCAATTTTGGAAGGAACATGGGTTCATCATGCAATTGGAGTGAAATCACATTCAAATCACTGTATTAACTTCAATTCATCATGATTTAATCATTAAAAACGTTTTGAGAAAGAACCCATGGCTAGATTGGAGAAGAAGAACTTTGATGATAAACTTTCTTTGAAAACATTGAGAAGAACTCTCCAAGTGAAAGGTTACTTAGAGATGAAGGATTACCATACATTAATCTTCATGAAGACCTATAAAACTTGATGAATAACCCATGAGAATCCAATCTACAAGCTGTTCTTGAGCTAGAAAAACCATGGAGGTTCTAGAGAGAATATTTTGGAGGGGAAAGGCTTTAAACATGTGAGAGGATTTGTGAATGAGTTGATCACGTTTTATAAGACGTATATACACCTAAAATCAACTAAATAAACCCTTAATAATCAGTTTAGGACGTGGGGTGAATTTCCCATTCACCCCTTTAAGTGACAGCACGCAGCAGCCAACCTGCAGGCCATCCGCGACGAGGGGCTCAATGGGGCGTCATGGCCATGACGGGCCGTGGCAGCCTCCGTCGCCCATGCCTTAGCCATTCTTGGCTCAATACCTGCCCAAGGCAAGCCCACTTCGACGAGACCTGCTTGACGGTCCGTTGGTGGCCCAACGATCCGTCATTGGGTCCGTCAAGGGACACTGCCCAGGCAGTGTCTTAGGAAGCCTTGGGTCCTTCTTGTGGGGCCTCTTGTGGGGCCCTTTAGAAGTCGTACCC
Source organism: Solanum lycopersicoides (assembly GCA_022817965.1). NCBI lineage: Eukaryota > Viridiplantae > Streptophyta > Magnoliopsida > Solanales > Solanaceae > Solanum > Solanum lycopersicoides. The sequence continues at coordinate 5,518 of JAJJBR010002675.1, forward strand.
GGAATTTTCCAACGTGATTACAAACCTTAGCATGTTTTATACCTTCCACATAAGTTTCATCCAAAAACAACTCCTACAAGACATCCAAACAGCCTTGACCCTAAAATGACATACGATGAACGTCTTAGGGGCTATCTTTCGAACGCCTTGGACGTTCTTGGGCGTTTGACCTCCAAACTTCACGAAACTTCATACAATAACATTAAACATCATTTAAAACCATTTCAAGACTCATTAGACTCAGTTCATACAATTTAAGCATGCATACACACATGAGGAACATAAGCGACTGTACGTCGAACATCTTGGACGCCCCTTGACGTCCGACTTCCAAATCACTTCAAACTTTGCACACTGCATATATATAACATAATAAGGCATTTTGGGACCTTATAACATTAAGACGAACATGTTAGGCTCTAGACACCTTATCTCATTTTCGAGGTCTTACAAAGCCAACCAACTTCGTGAGTTAGTTGAGCTAGGCAAAGTTGGTTCCAGCCATGTAGTGTACCCGAATACTAGGATTCACCCTGATGAGTCTTAACCGGACTTAGAGGGTTAGTCCTAGGTTTTAAGGGTTCTAGGGGTATAAAGGTAATTTTGGGGATAGGGGTAGTATAGTAATTACCCTAGGCTGATATTTAATTAATTAAATAAAGATATTAATTAGTCACAATAAGTTAAATCTCAGTGGTCAAACCCAGATTTACCTTACCTTCACCCTCGGGTTCGAGCCGAGTTAGAGGCATAAGGGGGCACGAATTAATTGATTAAAAATTAATTAAAATAAAGAGAGACATTATAATAACTTAATATATATTTTATAATCTGATTTTACCATTTTAATTGTGTTGAATAAGTCAACAACAATTCCCACAAATAGGGCGCATGACTCCCACTAGGATTGTGCTTCATGCCCACTCTTAATTCATTATATCTTCTAAAAACGTTTTTCAGCTTTATTTTACAATTCAAAAATAGAAAAATAAAGTAAGCCTACTGATTCTAAAGTGTTCTAGGCTGCATTCATCAAAAACAAAAAGAAAAAAAATTGTACGCCTAATTGCTTTAAGAAATCACGTAAAGAACTTCACTTGGGAACAAGAATCAAAGCTCGGAAGAAAGGTTTGTGTGTGGGTGGAAATGTGTGGTTGTGGCTGGTTGTAAAGACTAAAAAGGTATGGGTTTTCTTCCTCTTGGTCCCTTTCCCAAGAGACCCCTAGGATTCAGTCGTATTCTAATCCGAAAACTGGGAATGTTTCTCCGTTGCATGTTCCTGTCACTAGCTCCCATTGATTGTAGTAGGTTGGGTATGTTTGCTGGTATAATTTAGGGATATAATGTGTTTTCGTGATGATTATTTTCATGTATGTATGCTCGGATTTATGTGGTTATTAATTATGGTTTCCGAAACTATGTGACAAGTATGTGTGCAACGTGTATGCCGTGACTCTTGGTCATGGATTCGAGTCTGAAAATGGCATGTTAAATCCTTGTGTTTTATATGCATTAATTGTAGCAATCATGATGTTCATAAGAGGTGTGGTGTTGCTGAATTGAGTGAAAACTCTTGATAAAAATGTAACCACAAATATGCACAAAACTGACATATGAAATGTCCACTGAATTGTCCTAAAATCTAACGTATAAATGATTGAGAAAATTGACTGGAAACATGACCAAATTTCCAGATTTCCGGCTAAGCCGTTTGAAGGTTTTTGGGTTTCAAAAAAAAAATTAAAACGTGTGAGGTCATCAGGGGTTGAACCTGAGACCTCACCATATGCAAGCTACTGAAAATTTAATAATAAATGTGAGGTTAGGGGGAATCGAACTCGGGTCATAGCCGAGTAAGAGAACCTAGAAAATTAATTAAAATAAATGAGGTACATCGGATTCGAACCCGTGTGTCCTTGGCCAAAATTAAGACCAGTCCATGCGAGAATAAAAATAAATAAAATGGGGTGTGTGGGGATCGAACCCACAACCTCTCGGATAGGTGAGGAAACTAGGAGAACCAATTGAAGAAAAATAAAATGAGGTTGTGGGGGATCGATCCCACATTCTCTCGGTAAGAAATAGAAAAGTCAAGGAGAGAAAAGAAAGAAAAGAAATGTAGGCATTGGAATTAGATCTCGGGTCCCCAAGCTGAAATTTTAGATCAAAAATTTAATATAAGACTTAGTGTTGCTCAAGGGATTCGAAATCGGGTTCCCTTGCTCAATTCCGTATTGATGCATAAGTCTTACGTGATTAAATATTTAATGAAATCTGCCTATAGGAATCAAACTCGATACCTTGGAATACTTACAAGATGCATAAGTCTTGTACCATATAATCTTGGGTAAGTATAAGTCACTTAGACGAATTATGAACGAGGCCTCATGGCTTGTACGTATGGATTCATAAGTCCAGCGTACTTTTAAAAGTAAGTGAACCTAAGATATATATGATGAAATTATGTGACCCCAGGAGGGTTAAGTAAGACTGTGAAACACACTAAAAAGCCAAGTGCATTGGCATATGATGAAATGAACATTCACGTAATGGGGTGAGTAATTATGAAAAGATAAAATGCTAAAGTTAATGAATTTGGTGACAACATGATAAGAGGCTAATATGACAGACGATATCAAATCTCAAATGAGCCTAATAAGTGTTACCAAAAACTGTACTCACTTATGAGAGTGAAAAACTAATAAAGAGACCAGTCTCTAAGAAATACTCTAATGAAAGTATTGAGATTAATGCACACTTAATACTAATGATGAGATGAGAAATCATCTAATGAGCAATGATGCCCTCATGCTAGAATTCAGCTTCTATGATGTGTGAGATGAATGTAATGGAACTTTAAACGGAGCACCGATAGGCTAGCTATATTCCTTCTTTCGGGAAGGTAGAGGTTTGTGTAAATCTCATGAGATGAGAGTGTCCGTTTAGGCGGGTATGGGTCTCCATATATCTCCTAGTGTTTGAACCTATGCTGCCAACATAGGGTTCTAGCAAGGTTCATTTCCCTATACATGCTAGCATGTTTTGGTTTCACTTTGGCCGGTGATTCCACCTCTTTTCGGTGTGGGGTTGACACTGGATTTCATGAGCTCACATGATCTATGTCGGTTAAAGTTAAAGTTCCCAAAGAAAGAATGAGGACAGCCTTATGTAATGCACACAATGAAATTAATGATACCAAAGGTGTTTGGATAGGATAATCAAGAGGTGAACTAGACTCAAGTAATGACACTAGGTCATTCTTGGTCATTGTGTAGTGAGCCTGAAGAGAGTCCTAAACAACATCCTAGGTATATAAATGAAATGAAAAATGAAGTATGTATGAATGAATGAAACAGACTCTGTGTTTGCTAAGGAAGTCTCCCTAGTTGAGGTCCCATATGTTGAGCCCTCATTTTGGAAGTCCTAATGTTAAGTCCGTGATGCCAAGGTCTCACGGTATATGAACGAATGATATGCAATATATCTATGTTCTACAGGAAATAAGTTATGTGATGTGTGATATATGAAAAGAATGATGATGCATGTTACTCTCATAGCATGACTTTCCTAATTTGATTTGGCAAGTCCAACTGACTTGGCTTTCCATAACTCATATCATTAGGAAAGAGCTCTTCTTAATCATGCATGTCCTTGTTGTGTACTTGCAAACACCCATACATAGTACAAGTGTGTAGTAATTCCATACAACCCTCTATATTTAGGTGCAGGTGCAGGTGGACGCTAGAGCTTACGAGATGACGTTGAAGCTATCCGGACTTGGAGCATTCATCCGGACTTGGTAGGCCTTCATGCTTTCGAGGATTCTTATCTTTTATATTCTATCCTAGAAGTAGATATAAGCTAGTGGAGGGTGTTCCATTAGCGTTTCTTTCTTACTTATTTTCATACGTCGTATTGGTGCCATTTTGGCAACTTTATATTAATGCAGTTATGAACTATTCCTTCATTTGAATATCTTATTATTAGATGGTTGTTGTGAACTGATGTGATATAATGCAAATCTTATACGCATATATTGTTTCTTACTATAAAGTCTATGCATACTTCAAAGCCAACAAAACTTTTAATTTTCTGCTAAAATTAACCTATACAATGTAATGATGATGTATCTAGGCTTGTCTGCGACCTCCGAGAGGTCAACGATGCCGGTTTCGGCTAGGGTCTAGACCCCGGTCGTGACAGCTGGATGTTTCGGTCATTGCCCTTTCTGGGGCCTGACTTACTCATCTTAGTTCTTGAATTACTTGAAGGAACGAAGTTACCTGAGTGCCTCTTGAACTTAGGCCTGTTTTGGACTCCAAATGAGCCCCTACCCGAGCTCGAATTAGGCTGGTCCGCGGCCTTAGACCTCTTGCCTTCGTGAACCTTTATCTTACGACGGCTCTCCTCTACTTGCTGAGCATGTACCATCAATCTGCCCAAATCCATGTTGTCATGTAACATGGCTTCCCGACAATCTTCTACTAGATCCTCCGACAAGCCAGTCACAAATCTGCTCATTTCATCCCTGCTATTTGCCATCAGAGAAGAAGCATACTTTGAAAGTTCAATCAACTTCAAGGAGTATTCCTTGACAGACATCCTCCCTGTCTCAGGTTGATGAACTCTTCAACCTTGTCTTCTCTCTGCTCCCTTGGGAAGAACCTCTCTAGAAAAGAAGTCTTGAGAACATCCCAAGTGAAGGGAAGATATCCTCTAGCTCGGCCATCAGCCCTTATCTGGTACCAAACATGTGCCACATCCTTGAGTTGATATGAAGTCAACTCAACCTTCGCCTCCTCATCAACTCCCATGGCACAAAGAATCTTGTGGACCTCATCTACAAACTCCTGAGGATCCTCGCTGGCCTTGGACCCGTAGTACACTGGGGGATTCATCCTGGTGAAGTCCCTCAGCCTGCTAGCCATGGTAATAACATGGGGGTTCTCTCTAGGAGCACACTCTCTCGCGGCTTGAGACGTGATGGCTTGAGCCTGAGTCGTGATGGCCTGTGCCATCTGCAGTAAAGAATTCCTCACTTCACCATCTGTCAACCCATCTGGATAGACAGGAACTTGTGCGGCAGCAGATGGGGCTTGAGGAAGAGCTTGATTCCCTTCCGCAGCTGCTTCCTCAACTCTTCTCGCGACATTCCTCCTTGTGTTCATTTTCTACACGTATACACAAGAAGAGAGTTAGATCCTCAAAATTACATAAAATGTCACAACTCTACATGGCACGATAGAGAGTAGAAGAAGGGAGAATTTCCTATCATCGCGTAGTCTCTAAGTGATGATTGTGGCGCGCTTCACAACCATAAGCTAGAAACTACTTAACGTGGTTTTGTTGAGCTTTAGATCCTAGGTAATTTAACCTCATGCTCTGATACCAAGTTTGTAATGACCCGGATTCTTGAATCCGAATTGCCACCAGCGTCATTGACCTCTAAGAATTCACAGACAAGCCTCATCTTGCATTCATCACATTCATCTAGTTAAATTTGCGGAAAATTTAAAACATTTTATATGTATGAAGTTTACCTAGACTTCATTAGTCATTACATATTTACATCATATACTAAGCTCAACGTACATGAAAAAACCATATATCATAAGAGTCAATTTGAAATAGAAGATGAATATATCATAAATAGTTTGCCAAACACGGCCTTACATCAAAAGATTCGAAATGAAATGTGAAAAAAATTCTAGGGACAACATCCACTAGCTATATCTATATCTAAAGCTGGACTAGTACGTGTAGCAACCTCGAAATCAAGAGTACCTACCAAATGGTCTGGAGAAAACACCGAAGTCCAAACCGCTACAAGTGTCGTCAATCTTCTCTCTAACCTGCACCTATAAAAATAGTAAATAGTAGGGGGTTAGTACACCACTTGTACTAAGTATGGGTGTATTCACACATACACATAAATCTATGCATGATCAATGAAAAGTTCTTCCTAAGCAACATGACATTTCTGGAAAGTCTAGTCGTTAGACTTTCCTAATTCGTTATTTGTGAATTGTGGTATGCATATGATGTATTTTAATGCATTCAAAGCACACAACTCATTTTCTATATGATTGCAAGACATTAGTATCATCAACATAATTTTAGAACCACTCGGGCGAGGATTTGACAATTTGCTAACCCCCAACCTGAGAGCTCATTGATCTATACTTAGTTTTATTTTCAGTCTTTTTCTTGTTCTTGTTGTGTAGTTCAGTAATTCCTTTAGTCCTATGTTTTACTTACAAGTGCAATGATTCATTGTAGTCCCATAACCACAATGAATCGATGTAAGTAAACCAAGGACTAAAGAATGATTTCCCTACTTTATAGTGAGTCATTCTTTACACTATATATTCATTAACATCTCATAAGTCAGTCTCTATTGGCTATGCCACATATTTCATTACTTTCCAGTTAGGGAAGTTATGAGGTATTTAGTTAACATTATGTTTCTACTTCCCTTTATTGGCATCATATAAGAAGTCATTATAAGCCAATCTTATTTGGCTGTGCCCATTATTTGCTGAAACTTCATGAGGGTGCTATTGACACTTGACATTCTTAAGCTCTTCATCATTGCTCACTTTGAACATACGTTTCATCATCATCATTCATTCTCACTTTCATAGAGACATCATAGGGAATAAGATCATGCTATCTAACATGAAATCCAGTGTCTGCCCCACACCGAAAAGGGGTGATTCACCGGTTAAAATGAATCTAGACCATGTGAGCTACTCATGCAATCCAGTGTCTGCCCCACACTTGGAAAGGGGTGATCCCCGGCTAAGGCAAATCCATCTCAAGTGTTCACTCCACACCGAAAAGGAGTGGCTCACGGCTATAGTGAACCAAGAACATATTGTGAGCATTAACCGACATAGATCATGTGAACTAAACATGAAATCCAGTGTCTGCCCCACACCGAAAAGGGGTGGAATCACCGGCCAAAGTGAAACCGAACATGCGTAGTTCGCTTAGGTGGAAACTACTGGCTAGTTCCTATGTTGGCTAGACATAGTTCGAAGAATAGGGACTTAATGAGACTACTTATCCACCTCGGTGGTAGCCTCGTCACATGAGACTTACACGTGTAAGCACATGCTCATAACTAGTCTATCGGTGCTGAACTCACTTTCATTATCTTCTTTATCTTTTAGAGTTGACTCAAGCATTATGGAAGCTTGCTTCTAGATTGAGATTTACTTACTCTTTTGATTACTTGTCATCCTTACTTTACATTGATGAAATGTTAATTGTCCTTACATATCATCCTTACTTTATATTGATGAGATGTGAATTGTCCTTACATATCATCTTTACTTTACATTGATGAGATGTGAATTGTCCTTACATATCATCCTTACTTTACATTGATGAAATGTGAATAGTCCTTACATATCATCCTTAGGTGTTAATGAGACTTGTCTCACAATTTCTAACACCGTCATTCGTGAGTATTCTTTCAACATACTAGATTAGGTGTAAGTAAGACTTGTCTCACTTTCTAGATTGAGATTTACTTACTCTTTTGATGACTTGTTATCCTTACTTTACATTGATGAAATGTGAATTGTCCTTATATATCATCCTTACTGTACATTGATGAGATTTGAGAACCTGCGCCTATAAAAATAGTAAGCACAAACCACTAACTTGTAGTAGTAATATATGGGGATAGCACAAACCACTAACTTTTTATGCTTATCAAACACTGTTGATTGACATTTTTAAGCTCTTACTTACTTAGCTCACTAAGAACTTACATTTCTACTTATTTGCTCTGTTGTTCACTTTTAACATGCTACTTTCATTCTTTCTTACTTTCATTAAAGAATCTTTAGCACTAACGGAAGTAGATCATGCGAGCTAACATGAAATCCAGTGTCTCCCCCACACCGAAAAGAGGTGGTCCACCGGTTAAGGTGAACCAAGTTCTGTGTCTACCCCACACCGAAAAGTGGGGTTCACCGGCTAAAGTGAAACCGAGTCAGTGTCTCCCCACACCAAAAAGGGGGGTTCACAGCTGAAGTGAACCGGATACTTTCCTAAGCTTTAACCGACATAGATCATGTGAGCTAAACATGAAATCCGGTGTATCCCCCAAACCGAAAAGAGGTGGAATTACCGGCCAAGTGAAACCTACTGCTAGCATTCTTAGGTGGAGGCATCCACCCGCTAGTACCCATATGCTGGCTAGACATAGTTCGAAGACTAGGAGACATAAGGAGACCCTAGTCCACCTTGATGATGATCTCGTCTCATGAGGCTTACATGTGCTAGCACAAGCTCATTGCTAGTCTATCGGTGCTAAGATCAGATCTATTTTACTTTATTATCTTTTAGAATTGACTCAAACATCATGGAAGCTTGCTTCTAGTTATGAGGTTTACTTAACTCTATGGATGACTTGTCATCCCTTTCTGTACTTGATGAATATGAACTTAACTCTTACATTATCATCATGGTGCGAGTGAGACTTGTCTAACGGACTCTAGCACCCTCTTACGTGAGTATATTTGACGTAACTGATTAAGTGTAATTGAGACTTGTCTCACTTCTTCTAACACTCTATATTAGGTCAATATCATAACGTAAGCTTTTAGTTATTTCATTACTCACCTTAACTTGTTCAACATTAATTGATAGTCTTGTAGCATTCTTTAAGATTATTATAACCTCTTATACAATGCTATTACGTTCACAAGTTTGTGTGGATAGGGTATGTTGGGACTTGTCCCATTGATTGGCATACCCTATGTTATGAGTTCATTGATGTAGAGGTTGGTATGACTTTACATGATTTGGAAGTAATATGATTGGACATAGTTTTGTTAGCCAATTTGTTGGCATAAATCATAATTCCACTATATACTTGTCATAATATTATCACTAGCCAATTTTCAATTACTTCATAAATACATTATAGTAATCTAACATGTTAACAAGCCAACTTTTAACCTTTGATTATCCTATGAAACAATTCAATGAACAACTTATAACAATTTCATCTTCTCGAACACAAGTAGGCATTACAACATTTAACGTTCATGTAAATAACACCCTAAGTATACGGATCTAACATGTAGGTTTTCATTCGACATATAAATCACTATAACATACACATAATAATAAGTTAACACCACATACAAATAACATGCATCGAGATTTACATTATACAAACTACAAGAATCGGAAATGGGGAGAACTAGGGAGATGAACATGCGATTCGTTGGGAACAACACTAGTTTCAATATTCTTGAAGTCAAAACGTTTGAAAAGCCTCTTGGAGAAAGAATTCCAAGAGAGAAAAGCCATACCTTACTGTAGAATTAAATCTACAAAGATCACCTTTCACTTTGCACGAAGACCTTGAAGAACTTGCTTGAACTCGCCTAGGGTTTCTTACGTTTTGTCACTTGTTTTAAGTGGTGGCGTTTATGGTGAATAGCGTGAGTCTATGTTTTTAAGAACTGGATGTTAACTAATTCAACTTAGACTATATAATTTTAAAAAAATAAATTAATTAGCTAATTACCAAAGTACCCCACCTAAATTGACTAGAAATAGAAGAACCTTGACTTAACCGAAATCTGGAATTTTCTTAGTGGTTTCGGTTTTAGCCATTTAAATTAATTAATTAAATTGCAAATTTAATTAATTAGGTTACCTAGATTATTTACTAAAGTACCCCTAAGTTGTTAGGACCATAACCAACCTTTTGGACCATCCTAGGTTAGGTACTAGTTTGTCTCTTACTTGACTTTACCGAAATCTGGAAATTGCTTAGTGGTTTTGGTTTTGTCCATTTAAATTAATTAATTAAGTTGCTAAATTAATTAATTAAGTAAATTAGGATAATTACTAAAGTACCCCTAAGTTTTTAGGACCATAACCAACCTTTTGGACCATCCTAGGTTAGGTACTAGGTTGTCTCTTACTTGACTTAACCGAAATCTGCAAATTGCTTAGTGGTTTCGGTTTTGTCCATTTAAATTAATTAATTAAGTTTCTAATTTAATTAATTAAGTAACCTAGGGTAACTAATAAAGTACCCCTAAGTTGTTAGGGCCATAACCAACCTTTTGGACCATCCTAGGTTACGTACTAGGTTGTCTCTTAGTTAGTTACACGGTTTGGCGTCACCCAATTAGGTCTTAGGTTGTCGGGTCCCTTAGTTAGCTATTTTTTGTTGGTTCTAGGTTAGTTAGTTAGGTCATTTATTTAGGGTCTAGGACTTTTTAGGGAGCTTGGCCCCACGTGGGTGGACCTGGACGCGCGCCTGTCCCCAACCACTCTAACCGAATCGGTTAGCTTGTCCCTTGGACGGTTGCACATGTGCTTGCACATTTGTTGCGTGTACTTTCCTAACTAACTATTCTGGAAGGTTCATTTGGAATGTTCACTTATTGTCCCAAGGATACTCACTACGTCCTTGTGCACTTCTTAATCTACATGATCATTTTAAATGGTTATGTGCTATGGTACTAGGCTTGACACTTGGATGCCTAGTACCTAATGTGTGTGCATGAAGAATATGTGTATTTTTTTTAGGTTAGGGTCTTCATTGCAGGTACAATTCTTAAACAAACTTGGATTGTATTTTAAAATACTTGTGTATGTATAGAAATTGGCTAACACCCTTAAGCCAATATTCTATAATATGCCCAATATTTCTAAATATTGGGCATTGGGATGCCTATGTATCCCAATACGCATTCTTAAAAACCTACTAGGCTCTTCACTAGACATGTAATTTTTCGGAATGTTACATTTTCCTTGGCCACTTTTTGGCTTCATACCTGCCCAAGCTAAGTGTAAAACGACGAGACCTCACCTACGTGCCGTTGGTTGACCAACTGGTCGTCGTTTGGTACGTCGATTGACACTGCCAATGCAGTGTCTCGACCAGCCTTGGGTCCTTCTTGTGGGCCCTTTTGTGGGGCCCTTTTGAAGTCATACCCATATGTTTCCCACTTAAATACAACCCTTAACAAGTTGTAGACCTTCCACATAAGTTTCACCCAAAACAAACACCTGCAACACGTCCAAACATGCAAGGCCCCATCAAGATATACACATGCATGTCTCTAGGCTATCTTTCGAACGTCTTGGACGTTTGACCTCCAAACTTCTTGAAACTTCATATAGTACCATTTAACATCATTATAACTCATTTTAAGACTCATAAGCTCATTCATACACATATAAGCACGCATAGACATATGAGGAACATAGGTGACTAATCGTCAAACGTCTTGGTCGTCCCTTGACGTTTGACTTCAGAATCACCTCAAACTTTGCACACTGCCTCTTAACAATGTTATGATCCATTTTAGGACCTTAAAAAATTAATACAACACATTAGTCTCTAGAGATCCTAACTCGTTTTTGGGGTCTTACAATATCCCCCACTTGGGAACATTCGTCCTCGAATGACACTTAGAACACTTTTATCACAACAAGGGCTTCGATGCATCATAGAGCAGTTCATCATATTCATAACCTCATAACATAGAAGTTAATTCATCAAACTTTACAAGGAATACAACTTCACTATATTTAGCACTCAATGCACACAAGCAAGCAAAACTGCAATTCACTCACTCCTTAATGCATTAATCAAAAGGCTCTTATCATGTTCATAGGAGGAAAATCCTTCTCCTAATCATAACATGGTCATTACAATCCATTTTATTAAGAGTTCATCATGTATGGCCACACGTAGGCAGATTACAACAGTATTCAATGTCACTTAAGCATTCGTACTTCAATGCACATAGACTTGAGTTAATTGAATCAACAAGGGCTTTGATTAGTTATACATAGTGTCATGAAGGTGATACTCAACCATACCATGCTTAGTGGTGTCCATGGAGGAATGTCCTTCTCCTCAACACACTTACATGTATGATGAGTTCACACCCAAGCAAATGCACAAAGGTCATCTTTACTGAAATATGTGAAATTCTCAACATTTCAAATAAAAACATGTTCATGATTTCTTCCTAGTGAAGTCTAAATGTCAAGTCAGACCAAATGCATCATAATAATTAGGAAGACATTTCACAAAATCTCAATTTCTAGCATAACATTAGTCTCTACAGTAAGCATCGTGGGAAAAACAATACAAGTTAGAGGCACATACATGAATACTAAGCTAAACATGCTTTCACTTTTCAAGAGTGAGCCTACAATCATGCTTTCCCAACCATAAAAAGGCACATAATTTTCAAGAGACTCAACATATTTCATTTTAAAGAGGCTCAACTTCTCATTATAAGGCTAAACCTTTACATATCAAAAGTGACTAAAACAAAGTTTCTTACCTTAACTCATGAGGTCAAATGTACAACTAACATTTTAGGATGTACAATACTCATGGGAAAACATGGATTTTATCAAAATTTCCCTTTATGCACCTTGAAATCTTAAAAATCATCTTTAAGGTAATTTCAATCAATACATATCAAACATATACAGTTCATGCAATTCATACTTTATGAAAGACTATATTCATGAAAAAACTAACTAAGAATACATTAGCTTCAAGTTCAAGAAAAATAGAAGGATATGGTAGAAGATATCTACAATCTTACTATTCCATCACCATCCCCCACTTAGGGTGTAACATTCTGGAAAATTACATGTCTAGTGAAAAGCCCGATAGGTCTTTCAGAATGTGTATTGGGGGTACATAGGCATCCCAGTGCCCAATATTGAGAAATATTGGGCATAGTATAGAAAATTGTCTAAGGGGTATTAGCCAATTTCTATATAATATCCAAATAAGCAAAATATTGGGCATATTAGAAAATATTTTCTTAAAGGGTGTTAGCCAATTTTCTAACATTAATGAGCTTGTCCAAGAACTGTACCTGCAAGGAAGACCCTAAGCTAATATTTTGTACTCAACCATATAAACCATATGAACATTTTCGGTATGAGGCATCCAAGTGTCAAGCTTAGGTACCATAGCACATGATCAATTAAAATGATCATGTAAATTAAGCAGTGCCCAAGGACATAGTGAGGATCCTTGGGACAATAAGTAAACATTCCAAATGAGCCATTATGAATAGTTAGTTAGGAATGTACAAGCAACACATGTGCAAGCACGTGTGAAGAAGAGGACAAGGGAGGGGACCACCCTAACCAAATTCTGTTAGGGTAGTTAGGGGGCAGGCGTGTGCAATGGTCCCTCCATGTAGGGCCTAACTCCCTAACCAACTCTAGGCTCTAACTAACCTAAATAACTAGCTAGCTAACCTAGGATCAATCAAACTGGACCGGCCAATTGACCCGACAACCTAGGACTTGGTCGGTTGACACCTAACTAACTTAACTAACTTAGGGACAACCTAGTACCTAACCTAGGATGGTCCAAAGTTGTTAGTTGTGGTCCTAGTGACTTAGGGGTACTTTGGTAATTTTTCTAGGTCCTTTATTTAATTAATTAATCCATCAAATTAGTTAAATTGAGCCTTGACCAGCCAAGACACTTAGTCAAAATCAAAATTGGCTAAGTCAATGGTCCTCCTATATCTAGTCAACCTAGAAGGGGCATTTTAGTAATTAACTAATTGATTTATTTAATTAACTTAATTAGCCTAATTTTAATGAGTAAAGATCAGTTCCTAAGACTTAGACTCACGTTTAAACACTATAAATCTCACGACTCAAAACAGTGAAGCAAACAAAAGAAAAACAGAAAGTTCTATTGATTCTCTTCGGCAATTTCAAGGTTTTCTTCAAAGTTTTGTGCAAGGTGATCTTCGTAGAATAAATTCTACATAAGGTATGGGTTTCTCTCCTGGAATTCTTTCTCCAAGAGTATTTTCAATCATCCGAATCTATGAAATCTTGAAACTAGGGTTGTTTCCCAATGTTCTTGGTGAACGTCCTTCTGCCTAGTATCCTTGTTTTCGATTTTAATGTATATGTAAATGTAATCTTGAAAATGTTGTTGGTATGTGGTGCTAGCTGATCCTAATGTGTAGGGTTTTAGTTTGATGATTGTCGAATAAAGCAAATATGTTTGATTTGTATGATTTAAGTACCATTTACGTGAAACTAAGAATGATGCGACGTTAATTATGTCCGAGAATATGAAATTGCTATTTTTCGTATTACGAAGATTATTTACTGTTAAACATGACTTGTTTGAGATGATATGTTCATTAAAGTATTTACATTAGGCTAACCGATATGGCTAATAACTTTTGCCTAAACTATGATATAAAATTGGCTAATAATGATTCCATGAAAAGGGTTGAATTGAATGTTTGGCTTGTGCCAATAAATTGGCTATGAAGTCATTTCTAAATTTTCTAGGACAATACTAAATTTACACCAATCTTCTGTGTCAATATACTGTAATGTCAAGCTAAGCATGACCAACATAACAAAATGAATCCATAACTAAGGGTATGCCAATTGTTGGGACAAGTCCCAACATTCCCTTTGTTAATCTTATATGGCTAATGTATTGAAATGACAATGAATATGCACATATAAGATAATTCAATGAATCATAACCAAGGGTATGCCAATCATTGGGAAAAGTCCCAACATGCCCTAACCAGATGAACTATGAACATAAGTATTTCATTGAATGAAGTTCTCAACGTCCATAAATAATGATATGAAGCTACCAAATGAACGTAAGCAAGTAAAGTGATTATTAACATAATCAAAAGTGTCTAAGTTAAGAAAGTGACCAGAATGAGGTGTTAAAGGAAGTGAGACAAGTCTCACTTACACCTAAGACTACTATGTTAAGATACTCACAAAAAGGGTGTTAGAACGTGTGAGACAAGTCTCATTAACACCAAAGATGTCATGTAAGGATAAATTCACATTTCATCAATGTAAAGAAAGGGATGACAAGTCATCAATAGAGTAAGTAAATCTAAATCTAGAAGCAAGCTTCCATAATATTTGAGTCAACTCTAAAAGATAGGAAGATAAAAGAAAGTGAGCAAAGCACCGATAGACTAGCTATGAGCTGGTTCTTGCACATGTAAGTCTCATGAGATGAGGCTCCACCACAGTGGATAAGAGTCTCCGAATATCCCCTAGTCTTCGAACTATGTCTAGCCAACATGGGAACTAGCCTGTGGATTCCACCTAAGAGAGCTAGGTATGTTTCGGTTTCACCTTGGCCAGTGATTCCACCTCTTTTCGGTGTGGGGAAGACAAAAGATTTAATGTTTAGCTCACATGATCTATGTCGTTTAATGCTCAAAAGAATGTTCTTGGTTTCACTTTAGCCGTGTACCACCCCTTTTCGGTGTTGTGTAAACACTTTATATGGATTCAATTTAGCCGGTGAATCAACCCTTTTCGGTGTGGGGCAGACACAGTATTTCATGTTAACTCGCATGATCTAGGATTCACTTTGATCGGTGAATCACCTCTTTTCAGTTTGGGAAAGACACTGGATTTAATGTAACTTCACATGATCTTAATGCTATGGACCTCTTTAAGAAAGTATGAAGGAAGAAGAGTTGTAATTTCAAAGTGAACTAAGAAACAAAGAGTTTATGAATACCTATGTTTGATAAGAATGAAGTTCTCTATATGTAAGGGGCATAGCCAATAATGACATCTCATGTTATGAAAATGATTAAAGCCAAATCAGATTGGCTTATAATGACCTTATATAATTGGCAAATGACAATAGCCAAATAGGATTGACTTATAATGACTTCTTATATTAGGCCAAAATCGAATAATAGGTTTAACCAATAAAGATTGGCTTACACAGATTTCATGCCCAAAATTATAGTTAAATCATTTCCTTAATCTCTTGGATTACATACATTATTCATTATGGGTATGGGACTACACTGAATCATTTCACTTGTAAGTAAAACATAGGATCAAAGGAGATTTTTTAACTAGACAACAATTAGAAGAAAAAGACTGAAAAATAAACTAAGTATGGGAAAAGGGGCTCTCGGGTTTGGGAGGATCAAAATTCAAAATTTTCGGTCGAGTTGTTCTAAAATTATGTTGATGATTCTAAGGTCTTATGTTCATATTGAAAATGAGTTGTGTGCTTTGAATGCATTAAAATACTCCATATTCATACTAGAATTCACAAATAATGAATTAGGAAAGTCTAGTGATGTCACTTTTCCGAAATGGCATTTTGTTTAGGAAGAGCTTTCCTTGATCATGCATAGCCTTACGTGTATGTGTGCATACACCCATACTTAGTACAAGTGTGTACTAACCCTATACAATTACTATTTTTTATAGGTGCAGGTCAGAGAATAGATTGAAGATTCATTGCAGCGGTTTGGACTCAGCGATCTCCAGACCATTTGGTAGGTCCTCTCGAGTTCGAGAATGCTACGTCTATCTTCATAGCCTAGTATATAGACATAGCTAGAGGATGTTGTCCGTAGCGTTTCTTTCAGATGTTTTCATTTCGAAGTTTTTGTATTAAGGCCGTTTTGGCAAACTTATTATGATATATTGATTTTTCCTTTTGAATTGAATAATCTATTGTAGATGGTTGTTTAGTTTGAGCTTATATTATATGAATCCATATAACTTTTATATGAAGTCTCTATACACTTCATCATGTTTTTAAAAGTTTTAAATTTTCCGCAAATTTAACTATATGAATGTGATAAAAGCTAAGAAGAGGCTTGTCTGCGACATCTGAGAGGATAACGATGCCGGTTGTGATCTAAATTCCATAATCCGAGTTGTGACAAACTTGGTATAAGAGCATAAGGTTAAATTACCTAGGAACTAAAGCTCAAAACAACCACGTTACGTAGTTTCTAACTTATGGTTGTGAAGCGCGCCACAATCATGACTTAGAGACTATATGATGTTAGGAATTTTCCCTTCTTCTACTCTTTATCGTGTTATGTAGAATGATGACATTTTGTGTCATTTGAGAATCTAACTTCCTTCTTGTGTATGCATGAAGAAGTATGAACACAAGGAGAAATGCCACAATGAGAGTTGAAGAAGAAGCTGCTGGAGGAAACCAAGCTCCTCCTCAAGTCGCAGCTGTTGGAGCTCAAGTGCCTGTCAACCCAGCTGCGTTGACAGATGGAGAGGTGAGGGAAGCTTTGATGCAGATGGCACATGCCATCACTACTCAAGCGTAGGCCATCACGTCTCAAGCCAACAGAGAAGGTGCTCCCAGGGAGAACCAGCAAGCTAGCACCATGGCTAGCAGACTGAGGGACTTCACCAGAATGAATCCTCTAGTCTACTATGGGTCCAATACTAATGAGGATCCCCAGGAGTTTGTGGATGAAGTCTACAAAATTCTTTGTGCCATTGGAGTTGATGAAAAGACAAAGGCTGAGTTGACTGCATATCAGCTCAAAGATGTGGCACAAGTGTGGTACAGAATGTGGGTAGATGGCCGAGCACTAGGAGATGTCCCCATAAATTGGGACATTCTCAAGACTGCATTTCTGGAGAGATTCTTTCGCAGAGATCAACGAGAAGCCAAGGTTGAAGAGTTCATCAACCTGAGACAGGGAGGTATGTCGGTCAAGGAGTATTCCTTGAAATTTGTTAAACTCTCAAAGTATGTTTCTTCTCTGGTGGCAAACAACACGGATAAAATGAGTAGGTTTGTGACTGGTCTGTCGAAGGATCTAGTGGAAGATTTTCGGGCATCCATATTGCATGATAATATGGATCTGGGCAGATTGGTGGTGCATACTCAGCAAGTGGAGGAGATCCATCGAAAAAGAAGAGTCAGGAAGGCAAGAAGCCTAAGCCCGCGGATCAGACTGGTTCTAGCTCTGGTAGGGGTTCATTTGGAGTTAAGAACAGGCCTAAGTTCACGAAGCACTCAGGTAATTCTACTCCTTCCATAAATTTGAATACCAAGTCGGATAAGTCTGGCCCCAAAAGGGCAACGATAGGAGTGCCCAGCGAAACATCAAGCCGTGTGGTAAGTGTGGGCGTTTGCATGGAGGTGATGTTTGGTAGGTACTAACGCCTACTTTGGGTATGGCAAGAGTGTACATATGGTCAGATACTGTCCTCAAGTGAGGAATCAGGCCAAGGCAGATGCTCAGCCTCGGCCGAATCCAAATGATGCAGCCAAACCTCCCAAGAAGAAATAGATTTTATGCACTGAAAGGTGGAGAAGAGCAAGAGAAGTCAGCTGGTGTGGTCACGGGTACGTTGCATGTCTTTTATTTCCCTGTGTATGCATTGTTGGATCCAGCTGCAGCCGAACCTCCCAAGAGGAATAGATTTTATGCGCTGAAAGGTAGAGAAGAGCAAGAGAAGTCAGCTGATGTGCTCATGGGTACGTTGCATGTCTTTTCTTTCCCTGTGTATGCATTGTTGGATCCAGGATCCACCTTATCATTTGTTACTCCTTTGATAGCTAGTAGATTTGATGTGTTTCCTAAGAACTTGCATGAGCCGATTCTAGTTAGTACTCCCATAGGGGACGTCATTAGAGCAGAAAGAGTGTATAAAAATTGTTCAATTAACATTCTTGATAGAATCACTCACGCTGACCTAGTGGAGTTAGCCATGCTTGATTTTGATATAATCTTAGGTATGGATTGGCTCCATAAGTGTTATGCTACAATAGATTGTCGAAACAGGGTAGTGAGGCTTAAATTTCGAAATGAGTTAGAGCTGGAATGGGAAGGGCGTGGTTCAAATCCAGTAGGCCAAATCATTTTACATTTAAAAGCCAATAAGATGATAGATAAGGGGTATTTATACCACTTAGTTAGAGTCAATGACTTAGAGGAAAAAGTCCTTTCCATAGACTCTGTGTCATTAGTGAATGAGTTTCAAGATGTCTTTCCGGAGAATTTACCAGGAATCCCTCCTTAACGTGAGATTGATTTTGGTGTTGAATTAGATCCAATACACAACCTATTTCTATTCCACCATATAGGATGGCACCAGCCGAACACAAAAGTTGAAGTTGCAGCTAAAAGATCTACTTGATAAGGGCTTCATCTAGCCGAGAATATCCCTATGGGGTGCTCCAGTGTTGTTCATTAAGAAAAAGGATGGAACCCTTAGAATGTGTATCGATTATCGGCAACTCAACAAAGTCACTATAGTATCCTCTTCCCAGGATCGATGATATATTTGACCAACTCCAAGGTTCAAGTTTCTTTTCAAAAATAGACCTTCGGTTAGGGTATCATCAGCTTAGAGTGAGGAGAGAAGACGTCCCTAAGACTGCTTTTCGTACTAGATATGGACATTATGAATTTGTGGTTATGTCATTTGATCTCACTAACGCACCAGCCTCATTTATGGACCTTATGAATAGTCTTCCTTGAATACCTTGATTATTTCATCATAGTATTCATAGATGACATCCTCATATACTCTAAGTCTAGAGCAGAGCATGAAGTACACTTAAGAAAGACATTGCAAGTACTCAGGCAACAACATCTATATGCAAAGTTCAGTAAATGTGAATTCTGGTTGAGATCAATGACCTTCCTTGGTCATGTTGTGACCGACCAAGGTGTTGAAGTTGATCCAAAAAAGGTCGAAGCAGTGAAGAATTGGCCGAGACCCCTCACTCCTACAGATATTTGGAGTCTCTTGGGTTTGGCTAATTACTATCGCAGGTTTGTGGAGGGTTTTTGAACTATTGCTGCTCCGTTGACAGCCTTGACAAAGAAGAAGGTGAAGTTTGAGTGGTCTGAAAAATGTGAGAAGAGCTTCCAAGAGCTCAAAGACCGACTCACTTCGGCCCTAGTTATCACATTGCCGAGGGGTGGTGCAGGATACGTGGCATACTATGATGCTTCTCGAGTAGGTTTGGGATGTGTTCTTATGCAAGATGGCAATGTTGTAGCATATGCATCGAGATAGTTGAAATTCCTAGTGAAGCATTACCCTACTCATGATCCTGAGTTAGCTGCGGTTGTCTTTGCGTTGAAGCTGTGGAGACATTATTTATATGGTGTACATGTTGATGAATATACTGACCATAAAAGTCTTTAGTAAGTTTTTACGCAGAGAGAATTGAACCTTCGTTAGAGTATATTGCTAGAACTTCTCAAGGACTATGATATGAGTGTCCACTATCACCTAGGTAAGGCCAATGTAGTGGCCGATGCGTTGAGTAGATTGAGCATGGGCAACATGTCTCATGTTAATGATGAGAAGAAGAAACTAGTTAAAGAGGTACACAAATTAGCTAGAGTGGGTGTACGACTGATAGATACACCAAGTGGGGGTGTTTTTAAGTTCATTCCAGTTCTGAATCCTCATTTGTTGTAGATGTCAAAGCTAAGCAGCATCTCGACCCAGTACTCATGGAGTTGAAAGACTCAGTGTTGAGTAAGCTGAATGAATCATTTTCCCTAGGAGGGGATGGTGTACTCAGGTACCAGAATAGATTATGTGTGCCCAATATTGATAATTTGAGGCCTAATATTATTGCAGAGGCCCATAGATCAAGGTATAAAATTCATCCAGGTTCTACCAAAATGTATCATAACCTTAAAGGGGTTTAATGGTGAGAAGGTATGAAGCGTGATATCTCAAAGTTTGTGGAGGAGTGTTCAAATTGCCTACAGGTTAAGGCCGAACACCTTAAACCTGGGGGTCTCACCCAGTCGATTGAGATCCCAACTTGGAAGTGGGTGGCTATCAATATTGATTTTGTGGTTGGTTTGCCAAAGACCAGGAAACTACATGATTCCATTTGGGTTATTGTTGACGAGATGATTAAGTCTGCTCACTTTATTCCTGTGAAGTCTACTTACAGGGCCGAAGATTATGCCAAGCTGTATATTGATGAGATAGTGAGGTGGCATGGGATTTCTTTATCTATCATTTCAGATCGGGGGGCCCAGTTTACTTCTCACTTTTGGAGATCTTTCCAAAAGAGCTTGGGTACACAGGTCAATCTTAGTACTGCTTTTCATCCACAGACGGATGGACAAGAAGAACGCACTATTCAAACCCTTGAAGACATGTTGAGAGCATGTGTTATTGACTTCAAGGGGAGTTGGGATGATCACTTGCCGCTGATTGAGTTCTCTTATAATAATAACTACCATTCAAGTATTGGGATGACACCTTTTGAAGCACTATTTGGCAGGAGATGTAGGTCTCCAGTTGGGTGGTTTGAGGTAGGAGAGTCTTCCATCCTTGGCCCTGAGATTATACATGAGACTGTGGAAAAGGTGAGAATATTCAGGGATAGATTGTCTTCTGCTTAAGGTCGTCAAAAATTCTATGCAGATAACAGAAAGAGAGCTCTTGAATTTGAGGTGGGGAATAAAGTCTACCTGAAGATATCACCCATTAAAGGGGTGATGAGGTTTAGTAAGAAAGGGAAGTTGAGTCTGAGGTATATAGGTCCTTATGAGATCTTGCATAGAGTAGGAAATGTTGCCTACAAATTGAGGTTACCACAAGACTTGGCTACTGTTCATCCAGTGTTTCATATTTCGATGCTTAAGAAGTGTCTAGGCGATCCAGCATCCATCCTGCCTGTTTAGGGGTTAGGATTTGATGAGAACCTTTCCTATGAAGAGGTTCTTGTTGAGATTTTAGATCGTCAACTGAAGAGGCTGAGGAACAAGGAGGTTGCCACCGTTAAAGTATTATTGAGGAACCACCTTGTTGAGGGAGCAACATGGGAGGCCGAGGCCGATATGAGATCCCGTTACCCTTACTTGTTCAGTTCTTGAGATTAGATATACTCTTCCTAAGTCTTGTTTTTGTTAAGAAACTGTATGTTTTTAGTGAATTAGTCGATTTAGGTGTTATAAGTCCATAATCGTGTGTTTTATACTTGCACTATATGAGTTAAAATGAGTTCATGTTTGCATTCATGTTGCTGTTTTTGTATAGCGTAGACATGATTTTTGTGTTGTATGAGTTGTGATGTGCATTAAGTTAAGTGTGATTGAGAAGGAAGTTCCTCAATCTCAAATTTGAAGCTTCAGATAAGCTTTGAGTAATATGCATCATCCAGGTAAGTGTGAATCAGATATTCACAGAGAGTAAAGTTTCAAGTATGCTAGAGTGTTTTCGAAAATCACCCTCTTTATTTTAAAATGATGTGTATAGTCATTCGGGGATGAATGTTTCTAAGGGGGGGGATAATTTAACATTCCAGAAAATTATATGTCTAGTGAAGATCCCAATAGGTCTTTAACAATGTGTATTGGGGTACATAAGCATCCAGATGCTCAATATTGTGAAATATTTGGCATAGTATAGAAAATTGGCTAAGGGGTATTAGCCAATTTATATATAATACCCAAATAAGAAAAATACTGGGCATATTAGAAAATATTGGCTTAAAGGGTGTTAGTTTTTCACGACCCGGATTCTGGAATACGGATCGCAACTGGCGTCGTTAACCTCTTAGAGGTCGCAGACAAGCCTCTTCTTAGCTTTCATCACATTCATATAGTTAAATTTGCGGAAAATTTAAAACTCTTAAAACATAATGAAGTATACATAGACTTCATATAAAAGTTACATGAATTCATATACTATAAGCTCAAACTAAACAACCATCTACAATAGATTAGGCAATTCAAAAGGAAGAATCAATATATCATAATAAGTTTGCAAAACGGCCTTAATACAAAAGCTTTGAAATGAAAACATCTGAAAGAAACGCTAGGGACAACATCCACTAGCTATGTCTAAATACTAGTCTATGAAGATAGACATAGCATCTTCGAACTCGAGAGGACCTACCAAATGGTCTGGATATCGCTGAGTCCAAACCGCTGCAATGAATCTTCAATCTGTTCTCTGACCTGCACCTATAAAAATAGTAATTTTATAGGGTTAGTACACAGTTGTACTAAGTATGTGTGTATGCACAGATAAACATAAGTCTATGCATGATCAAGGAAACCTCTTCCTAAACAACATGCCATTTCGTTATTTGTGAATTGTGGTGTGAATATGGTATTTAATGCATTCAAAGCACACAACTCATTTTTTTATATGAACACAAGACCTTAGAATCGTCAAAATAATTTTAGAACAACTCGAGCGAACATTTTGAATTTTGATCCTCCCAAACCCGAGATCCCCTTCCCCATACTTAGTTTATTTTTCAGTCTTTTTCTTCTTATTGTTGTCTAGTTCAAAAATCTCCTTTGATCCTATGTTTTACTTACAAGTGCAATGATTAATTGTAGTCCCATACCCATAATGAATCATGTAAGTAATCCAAGAGATTAAGGAAATGATTTAACTACAATTTTGGGCATGAAATCTTTGTAAGCCAATCTTTATTGGTTAAACCTATTATCCGATGTTGGCCTAATATAAGAAGACATTATAATCCAATCTTATTTGGCTATTGTCATTTGCCAATTATATAAGGTCATTATAAGACAATCTGATTTGGCTGTAATCATTTTCATAACATGAGATGTCATTATTGGCTATGCCCCTTACATATAGAGAACTTCATTCTTATCAAACATAGGCATTCATTAACTCTTGGTTTCTTAGTTCACTTTGAACTTACATCTCTTCTTCCTTCATACTTTCTTAAAGAGGTCCGTAGCATTAAGATCATGTGATGTTACATAAAATCCAATGTCTTCCCCAAACCGAAAAGAGGTGATTCACCGATCAAAGTGAATCCTAGATCATGCGAGTTAACATGAAATCCAGTGTCTGCCCCACACCGAAAAGTGGTGATTCACCGGCTAAACTGAATCCATATCAAGTGTTTACCACACACCAAAAAGGGTGGTCCACAGCTAAAGTGAAACCAGGAATGTTCTTTTGAGCATTAACCGACATAGATCATGTGACCTAAACAGGAAATCCAGTGTCTTCCCCACACCGAAAAGAGGTGGAATCACTGGCCAAGGTGAAACCGAAACATACCTAGCTCTCTTAGGTGGAAACCACAGGCTAGTTCCCATGTTGGCTAGACATAGTTCGAACACTATGATATATTCAGAGACTCCTATCCACCGTGGTGGAGCCTCATCTCATGAGACTTAATGCAAGCACAAGCTCATAGCTAGTCTATCGGTGCTTTGCTCACTTTCTTTTATCTTCTTATCTTTTAGAGTTGACTCAAACATTATGGAAGCTTTCTTCTAGATTGAGATTTACTTACTCTATTGATGACTTTTCATCCCTTTCTTTACATTGATGAAATGTGAATTTATCCTTACATGACATCTTTGGTGTTAATGAGACTTGTCGCACACGTTCTAACACCCTTTTTTTTAGTATCTTAACATAGTAGTCTTAGGTGTAAGTGAGACTTGTCTCACTTTCTTTAACACCTAATTCTGGTTACTTTCTTAACTTAGACACTTTTGATTATGTTAATACTCACTTTACTTGCTTACGTTCATTTGGTAGATTCATATCATTATTTATGGACGTTGAGAACTTCATTCAATGAAATACTTATGTTCATAGTTCATTTAGTTAGGGCATGTTGGGACTTTTCCCAATGATTGGCATACCCTTGGTTATGATTCATTGAATTATCTTATATGTGCATATTCATTGTCATTTCAATACATTAGCCATATAAGATTAACAAAGGGAATGTTGGGACTTGTCCCAACGATTGGCATACCCTTAGTTATGGATTCTTTTTTTTATGTTGGTTATGCTTAGCTTGACATTACATTATATTGGCACATAAGATTGGTGTAAATTTAGTATTGGCCTAGAAAATTTGGAAATGACTTCATTGCCAATTATTGGCACAAGCCAAACATTCAATTCAACCATTTTCATGGAATCATTATTAGCCAATTTATATCATAGTTTAGGCAAAACATTATCAGCCATATCGGTTATCCTCATGTAAATACTTTAATGAATATTTCATCTCAAACAAGTCACGTTTAATAGTAAACAAGCTGCCCAATCCGAAACATAGAAATTTCACATTCTCGAACACAATTAACGTCGCATCATTCTTAGTTTCACGTAAATGGTACTTAAATCATACAAATCGAACCTATTTTCTTTATTTGACAATCATCAATCTATAATCCTACACATTAGGATCAGCCAGCACCACATACCAACAACATGTTCAAGATTACATCTACATATACATTAGAATCGAAAAAAGGATACTAGGGAGAAGGACGTTCGACAAGAACATTGGGAAGCAACCCTAATTTCGAGATTTCATAGATTCGGACGATTGAAAATATTCTTGGAGAAAGTATACCAGGAGAGAAACACATACCTTATGTAGAATTTAATCTACAAAGATTACCTTGCACAAAACATTGACGAATACCTTGAAATCGTTTAAGAGAATCAACAGAACTTTCTATTTTTCTTTCGTTCACTTCACTGTTTTGAGTCGTGAGATTTCTAGTGTTTGAACGTGAGTCTAAGTTTTAGGAACTGATCTTGACTCATTCAACTTAGGCTAATTAAGTCACTTAAATAAATTTATTAGTTAATTACTAAAACGTCCCTCCTAAGTTGACTAGACATAGGAGGACCATTGACTTAGCCAATTACGATTTGACTAAGTGTCTCGGTTGGTCAAGGATCAATTTAATTAATTTTATGGGTTAATTAATTCAATAAGGGACCTAGGGAAATTAACAAAATACCCCTAAGTCACTAGGACCACAACTAAAAACTTTGGACCATCATACGTTAGGTACTAGGTTGTCCCTAAGTTAGTTATGTTAGTTAGGTATCAACCGACCATGTCCTAGGTTGTCGGGTCAATTTTCCGGTCCATTTTGATTAATCCTAGGTTAGCTAGCTAGTTAGTTTGGTTAGTTAGAGTCTAGAGTTGGTTAGGGACTTAGGCCCCACGTGGAGCGACCCTTGCACACACCTGCCCCCTAACTACCCTAACCGAATTCGGTTAGGGTGGTCCCCTCCCTTGGCCGCTTCTTCACATGTGCTTGCACATGTGTTGCTTGTACTTTCCTAACTAACTATTCATAATGTCTCATTTTGAATGTTTACTTATTGTCCCAAAGATCCTCACTATGTCCTTGGGCATTGCTTAATTTACATGATTATTTATATTGATCATGTGCTATGGTATCTAGGCTTGACACTTGGATGCCTCATACCCAAAGTGTTGATATGGTTGACATGGTTGAGTACGAAATTTTAGCTTAGGGGTTTCTTTGCAGGTACATTTCTTGGACAAGCTCATTAATGTTAGAAAATTGGCTAACACCCGTTAAGCCAATATTTTCTAATATGCCCAATATTTTGCTTATTTGGGTATTATATAGAAATTGGCTAATACCCCTTAGCCAATTTTCTATACTATGCCCAATATTTCTCAATATTGGGCATTGGAATGCCTATGTACCCCCAATACACATTCTTAAAGACCTATTGGACTCTTCACTAGTCATGTAATTTTCTGAAATGTTACATAGGGTAAATACAATTAAGAGCAACTTAATCAACCTTAAAAGGATCTTAACTTAACAACCTTCATTTTCATCACTTAAAATTGATTACATCTTTAGGAGGAATTACAATAACATACCATAAGGGCTTCAAAGGTGTTCTAAACTTTATCACCTAGGAAATTTCTCCCCAATCATCAAGTTAGGTCATCTCATTCAACCACACAAGGTTCTTATACATTACAATAGACTTAAAGGTCATTCAACATTAGGGGAAAACAACAAGGAGTCTTAGCCATAAAAACTCTTATTTTCCCTTACACATTACAGTAAGGTGACTTCTAGGTCACTAAAACCTACATCATCACCCTACCAAGAGAAACATACTACCTTAATGCCTACGATCAAGTATATACAAAGGACTCCAATCCATACTAGGTAATCATGAATGTTCACACATCCCAACTAAGGAAACATTTGAAACATCATGAATATATTCCAATGGAAATATTGAACACTTTTAGGCACATAATCTTAGAGTAGCATGCTTTCATAGGTAGTCACTAAGCATTTCTAGCTTAAATCATAATAATAAGCTACCAACATGTAAAACCATATAGTAGCATAACATTCAAAGGAAACTCATTTTCACCATAGTAACTTCTAACATGCTTTAACTATATCATGACATGCATTCTTCAAAATAACATGCTATTTCACATAAGTCTCATACATAGACATAAGTGGCATCACATCATTAAAACATGCCAATATTCACCTTCACACATACTCATAAAACCATAAAACCAAGTTAAGCATTAACTCACCTTTTCTCCTTCAAGCATATTGCATAATCTTATCCAAGCAATCACATCTAATAACCACTGGACAATAAAACATAAGAGAGAGATCTTATAGAGTTAAGTTCTATGGCACGATATGAGAATCATGAAGAATGGAAACTCTATCGTCTTATAGCCTCTCATATCATTTGATGATGTCGCGACTCACCACCAATGAACACGAGACTCTACTAGACGTGGTAATATGAGAGTTTTAGAACCTAAAACCACTTTATAAACCTCATGCTCTGATACCACGTTTGTCACATCCGGGGATCACCCCCTATAAGTAACATGACGTACTTGACCTCTCGGTGGTCTTATACAAACCCATAGTTATCATTCATCGCATTGACATAGTAAATTTAGCGGAAAATTTAAAACTTTCTTAGCACATCATATGCTAGAACATTACTTCATATATATAAGCATAAGTCATAATACATATATAGACCTTAAGTTTCTTTGCCATCTTAGACTCAACAACATTAGAGTACATTAGGGACACAGCCCTTAAGACACATTACATAACTATACAATATTAAACACTTTACAGTAAAGACATAAGTAGGAGATCCTTCAACTTAAGGATTTCTTTCATTGAGCTTGGGAATCATCTAGCAAGATATTCACCATTTAAGACATCCTTTAAGCATCCATAACCTACACTTTGTGTAAAAAGTAGAGAAGAATGGGATTAGCACAAGAATGTACTAAGTATGACAACCATGCAAAAACATGCATTTAAAAAGGACATTTTCTTGAAATCATACTTCATGCCATTTTGAGTAAATCTCCATAAAAACTTTAAACAATAGAATTTATATCATTCACATAGTTCATCGAAACATAATCAAAGTCCAAACACTTCATAAGATCACATATAGAATGTATGACATTTTCAAGTCACATTATAGTGAACTAGTTTTCCCTTAACAGTGAGCTATCTTCCCTTTTATTCATTAACCTCCCAAGTAACACTCTACTGACACTTGGTGCAATGCGTCATCTTAAGGCCACAAGGAAACACACATACACTTACACAAGCCAACACATATCACCATAGAAGTATAGCCCATTACAAGACACATTCAAGTCAAGAATATAGTACATTACAGTAAACTACATCAACTTACACATACTTTTACTTCTTTTCATATTCATCTTTATAAGACCTTGTTCATGACCCCAATCTTAGTCTTCTAGTGCAATGTACATGTGAAGCCCCATAACCACACACATACTTGGTAAAACTCTTCATGAGACCACAAACCTTAACATACAATTCATACATCCTCATAACAAGTAAAGACAACTTCATTTATGTCAATACAAGACCTTCATCATATAGTTATTTAGACCAACATAGTGCATATAAGGATAAGATCACTTCATATAGATTCATACCATGCACATCTTCATAACAAGTAGACAACTTCTACAATATCATGCATAAAGACGTTAATCATAATCATACATATTAGGTCATCTTCCTAAGACTTCCTAAAGAGCTACTTGTGCAATGTCTAGATGTGTTCATTAATTCCACCAATACTAAGTAACCTTCCTTAAGTCATCCTAGTTAGTATCCTATTTCATTACTTCCATTGTCCATTTTACTTTAGGGAAACTATAGCATTAATCGACACTAAGACCATGGGTGTTAAACATGGAATTTGGTGTTGTAGAGCCTTACACCAACGGAAGGTGTTCCTACATAGCCAAGGTAGAACATTAACATACATCCTAGCATCCTAAGTGAATTCACTTTGCTAGATCCTATGTGGCAAGCATAGTTTACGGAACTAAGACATAGGTAGTTCCCTCTACATGTCATTGGACAATTAGGGCCTCATCTCATGAGAAAACATGGGTGATCCCTTCCTCAAAGGATAGTCAACACCTCATGTGGGTCCATAGGTGAATATTCCTCAAAGGGAAATCAACACTCTATAAGGGACAAATGGTGAATCTTTCCACAAGGAAAAGTCAACACCTCTCAATGTCAAGTTCACTCAGTGCTAACCTAAGTTCCCTTTATTGAAAAGCCTTTAATTACATTTTCATAAAACATAGGCTTGAGATATTCATTCCTCATATGCTAATAGAATATTCAAGCACCTATCTAGTTATAGAGTATTCTTGGGCACCCCTATCAAGGCCCCTCTCATTTACTAGATCATCATCCATGTGTGTGTGTGTACATGTGAGCAAACCTTTCACATAACACATAGATAGCACACATGTTCATACATCAAAGCATAAGTCTATAGGTATAACTATATGAGAAATCCTTTCATATAAACCCACAAAGACTCTATGCACATTCATAATTCATCATATCATATAAATTTAACATGCATAGTAGTAGAAACTAGTGAATATGAGAACTACCTTTCATTTAGACACCATGAACCTTTACTACTTTTGAGCATGCATGAAGTGTGAGTGTGTGTGTACATTGGTCAACATGATTACATAATGGGTATCAACAACTCATTGAGGCAGCCACCCTCTTAGACCACAATACTCTTCAAGCATAGACCACACAACGCACAATAGCATAGGAGACAAGTTAACTTCATAGAACACTTTAAGACTCCTAACATTAGTTATTCACACATTAACATAGGGTTACATGGGTAGGGGTCATCAATATTTAATAAATCGTTAATGGCAGAACCAAAATATGATATTACCTAACCCTTTACATGCTCATAACCATAGCAACATAACCTAGATTCACAACTCAAGTATAAGACTAGGCACAAGTTACACATAAAGTGATCATCATAACCACTCATTCATATATTCATCAATTTGCCTTCAAGGCCATGGTCAAAACATATATAATGACATTAGGTAAACACCACCACCATAAGTGTACCATACCACACAATGTCATACAAGGCTTTATCAACTACATTACTATAGAAGAGTAGAGGGATGAGCCATTCTTACCAATTCATCAATCTTTGATCATCATTGATCAATACTCCTTTTTCATCATTTATACATTATAGAGTTGTAGCTATAAGTTCTTAAATCATAAATGAAAGCATGTACAAGTCATAACAAGAGTATGATTTAACTAGTGCACTATATCACATATATGGTAGGAAGTAGAGAGTTATAGATCATCGAGTAACTTCACAAGTTTTTCTCATCCATCATAATGTATCAATAATATACATCTAGGGCAGTAGCACAATAGATATAAATCAAATCTAAATCATGTTTCTTCTACCCTAGAATTAAGATCACCTAATGTTCATTGCAACATTCAAATTGTAGGCTAGAAGAGCCTAGATCAATTCATGCCAAGACTCCTTTTTATTGATCATCAAGAATTCATACCCACAATTTATTCATATATCATCTATACAAGGCAGTAGTTGAGGACCATATAATCTACACGAAATCATACTACAATTGCTATAACCTCTAGATCACAGTGAACATGCTATTTTAGACATCAATGGAAAGTAGAAGAATATAGGCCAACCAAACCTTGAACCACATGAATCACATATATATAATTCAATCAATATTATCCAAGTGAGACAGTAGGTACAATTATCCCTTCACAATTGAATTCCACATTCATGCATAATAAGGTCCATGTTATACTGAAGGTCATGCTTAACATTCAATAAGACGTATAGATCACATTCTTTAAGTATCAATCCACATTAATTCAATATAACATAATGAATATTCAATACACATTCTAAACAGTAGATATAAGCATATTAACATAGTTGAATCACAATTCGACATGCATAAGATTAAGATCATAAAGCCATACATACACTAAAATCGAGTTTGTGAAAGAGCATGGGTTCATCATGCAATTGGATTAAAAATCCACGTCCAAATAATTAAATAATCACTAATATATTCATATTATGCCTTTGAAATCACTTTAAGAAAGAACCCATGGTAGATTGAAGAAGAAGGTGTTTGATCATAAGATCTCTTTTGAAACTTTGAGATTCAACTCTCTAGATTGAAGGATAACTAGAGATGAAGGATCACCATACCTATTTATTCATGAAAACATTTAAAAATTGATAAATAATCCATGGAAATCCGAGCTCCCAGTTGTTATTGAGCTTCACCAACAATGGTGGTTTCTAGGGAGAATATTTTTGGAGGGAAAGGTTCAATTTGTGTGAGTTGGTTTGGGAATGTATTGATCACGTTTTTGATCACATAAATACACCCAAAAATCACCAAATAATTCGTGTGGGATCAGGTTAGAAAGTGGGGTGAATTTCCCATTCACCCCTTTAATGAAACAGTGCACAGGCAGCAGGCTGCAGGCCACCATCGACGGAACCATCTACTGCCGTTGGTCAGTCGACGGGCCGTGCATTGGCTTCCATCGATTGGTCCTTGGAAACTTTTTGGCTTGATACCTGAACAATATATGTGTAAAACGACAAGACCTCACCTACGGCCGTTGGTTGACCAGCTGGCCGCAGTTTGGTCCGTCATTGACAATTACAAGGCAGTGTCTCGACCAGCTTTAGGTCCTTGGTGTGGGCCCATTTGTGGGGACCTTTTGAAGTCGAACCCGGACGTTTACCATGTAAATACAAACCTTAAAAAGTTTTAGACCTTCCACATAAATTTCACCCAAAACAAACACCTGCAACACGTCCAAACATGCAAGGCCCCATCAAGACATACACATGCATGTCTCTAGGCTATCTTTCGAACGTCTTGGACGTTCTTGGACGTTTGACCTCCAAACTTCTTGAAAATTCATATAATATCATTTAACATCATTATAACTCACTTTAAGACTTCATAAGATCATTCATACACATATAAGCACGCATAGACATATGAGGCACATAGGTGACTAATCGTCGAACGTCTTGGTCGTCCCTTGACGTTTGACTTCCAAATCACCTTAAACTTTTCACACTGCCTCTTAACCATATTATGAGCCATTTTAGGACATTAAAACATTAAGAAGAATACGTTAGGGTCTAGACACCCTAACTCGTTTTGGGGGTCTTACAACTACAGAATTCAACTTTCCATGAGGGAATCCATAGGTTCAACCCAAGATATCTATTCTAACAAGCATGCTTCATTTTAGGTGATTAACCTTTCACATTATAAATACATGCAAGAAACTCATATATTAGACTCATTCTATAAGCCCTAGTTGTTATCATTATGACTTTAAGCCCTACATTCAAACTTTACTTCATGATCTCCATACTAGTCTAGATTTCAAGACATTAGTTCTAAGCCTTAGTCACAAGCAATTTCTAAGTATACTTCATCATAAAATCCAAATTCTAAATAATTCAATTCACTTTCTATCATACATGAATAGATCTAGGTTAATTCATGATTTCATAATTCTATTCTTGATTTATTCCTATACATATTAGATATTCAAGAGAATTTATCAAGAATCATCCATTTCTCATTCAAAGCCTAATCCCACATAATCTAGGAATTATATTTAATCATTAATTCAAAATAAATTATTCATAATCATATGAATCAACATCAATTTAATCGTATATGGGCAGAATCCAACCATTTGAAACCATACGCACCTAATTCCCATGTGTTGGAATCAACCATACCTTCATTGGGGTTTTTCTTTACAAAATACGGAAATTTTAGGGGACTCAGTGGGTGGAAGAACCCATGGATGAAGATCTTTACATACCTTGAACAACTCCTTATAACAAACCTTAAGCAAATCACACTTGGATGTTGACTCTAGCTTGAACCCTAAGCTTCTCTTTCAATGGAGGTTCTTATTAGAGAGAATTATTTGAGTTGAGAGGATTTGGGGTTTTATGATTGGGTCTAATGAAAAGTGACATTTTTAAGGGCTAATGAATTAAAACCGTCTTTATCAAATCCCCAAAGGACCCCAAAGAAACCATTCATTAATTAGACTTAAAAATAACCGTCCAACTTAACTATAAATGTTGCAGGTGTCGTCGTGGAACAATTCCGCATCGCGGAGGAGTTCCCTGAAGATTTTTTAAAATATTTTTTGGATAGAAGAGTACGCAGTGTCTCCTCGACACATATACAAAATCTCCTCTTTGGAGGACAAAGTCCGTGATGCGGACTGCCTTTCTGCACTCACTGTCCACAATCTGCTAGGGTATCTTCTTTGGCCAACGTTTGGGTCCTACTTGGGAATCTTAGGGTGGTCTTTCGGGAGTCGTACTCAAACATTTTTACGATATACTTGTTCTTCTACAAACTAGAGTCACCTCCACTGATTTTAGACTCGTAACAACGCGTAAAAATGTGAACAACTAACTAGGACACACCAACACGTAAAAAAATAGTTTTCGAATGTCTTTGTCTTTATTTGATGTTTGACCTAAAAACTCTGCAAAACTGATTTTAAAAGCTACTCATTATTTTTACTCATTATTTACTCATCAAAATCACGTGAAGCTTTATTTAATCCTATTTCTTTTTTGGGGTCCTAACACCTACGGGGCGTCACTCAACTTACTTGACGTAGATGGCCTCCATAAGTCAACTCCGAAAAAACTCCAGTCCATTATGCCAAGGCAGATTGGGGGACGGTTTTGGAGTCCTCTTCTAGGACCCGTCGAGTGGTCTTAGAAGAGTAGTACCCGGACGTTTAACCCCTATACATGACAATCTAAGTATGAGAGTCCTTTATACATGTTTTCACCATCAAACAACACTCAAAACTTAAACGGCAAGACCCTGACACCTCACAAATTCAAATGACTAATTTCCGAACGTCATGGTCGTTTCTTGATGTTTGACCTCTAAAATAACTAAACTTACTTCAATAGCCATTTTTCATCATTTAAACAAAGTTTTAACCATAAAATAATATGTGAGGCTCTATTCAATCTACTAGCTTTAGTCAAGCCATAGCTAGGTCTTACTAGTTCGTACGGGTGGTTAAAATATCCCCTCCTTGAGAACATTAGTTCCCGAATGACACTGAAATCATCTTAACAAATCAAAAACTCAAACTAGCAGCCCAAAAAGAATGCAATCATAAAAGAGATGTACAACTCAAATATTCACCACATATAATGAGCATCATTTCAAAAAGAAAGAACTTAAACTCCAATACTACATTGTCAATGCAAATATAAGGAAGTAGGAACAACATTTATCAATCAATATGCATGATATTATAATGTAAGTTATGTTCATGAAGGAACTAGATTATCCTAGTCAAACACACTCATTTGCCATTATAAAGCTCATATGCTAGTTTCCATGTTCAATATAACTCATTCAAGGAGGAACTTCTCAACTCTTCACTAAGACATACTCAATCTTATTTTCATGAAGTACAATAAATCACTTATAACAGAAGCACTACTACATGAGGGAAACAACGCACACAAAATCATCTTTATTCAAAAACACATGTTTTTAATGGAAATTCACAAACCTCATTAATTCACATAAACAAGGGAGGAACTACCTCCTCAACTCTCTTGGAAAGTTAAACACCACATAAGGAGCTAACATGCCATTTGATAAGAACACTATAAGGTCCCTCTAATTAAAGTAGGATGAACTTGAGCTTCACCTAAGTTTCTTAAGTTAATAACTTTTTAAAATGATAAGAAATATCTTTTAGTAGTTGGTTTAAAGATTTTTGAGGTCCAAACATTACGGGACAATCAAGACGTTCGAAAACTAGTCTATTGTGTTCTAGTATGTTGTCATTGATTTTGTTTCTCGTTGGCGGATGAAATCATTGGAGGTGGTCCCTACGTGTAGTTAGACGTGTGTATTGAAACATTTGGGTACTACTCTCTAGGGACCACCCTAAGGTTCCTTGAGGAGGACCTTAAGTTAACCCCCAAGGCTGCCTCAATTGGACAAGTTCACCAAAAATGTGGTGAGCTACAAATGGGATTGACGCTTTGTAGGTCCATCAACCTAGAGTAGATGGCCTCTGTAGGCCTACAATTAGATTTTTTGAGCTTAGATCCATTTGGACCCCCACTGTACAAAACCACGGATGTCCAGTACGGGGCCTTCGATCCATTCACGGTCCGTGGATGGTGGCCGTTGTTTGGACCTGTGTTGCTCTCAAGTATATCGGCCATGGTAGGGGTGAATAAGTAAATTCACCCCAAGTCTTTTAAAGTGTGGTTTTATTATTTTAAGTTATTTTAATTATTTTGAAGGTACTAAAACATTTAAAAGGTATTTTTGAATTCATTATTCAAATTAAAACTCCCAATATCTTCTCTCCCAATATTTCTCTCAAGCTGAAGGAAGAAAAAGAGATGGATAGCATGGTTTATGAGTTCAAGGTCCTTTTAATGAAAATTTTTGGACATTCTTAATATTGAGTTATGATGACTCTTTATCTAAAGCTAATTTTTGGTTTAGAGACAATCTTCAAATGGTTTCAAGTTTTGAAAGGTGCTCAAAAAACATAATTATTCCTCAAACTCATGGGTTTTTGCATTAAATGGTTTAAAACGATTGTTTACGATTAGATTATGGTTTAATTGATTTTTTAAGGTGAAAAACTCCATTAACCCATGATCTTTGTGTAGAAACCCTCATAATGAACTAGGTTGATCTTGAGCTTCGTAAGTGTTTCATGAGTTAATAATGCATTAAAATAGTGAATTTTAGTTTTCGAAGTCAGTTTGGTATGTTCGGAGGGTCAAACGTCAAGGACGAACAGGACGTTTAGAAACTAGCCTTGTGCGCGCGCTAGTGTGTCCTTGTATGTCATATGTTTTTTTTTGTGTTGTTTTGAGTGACCCTAACACCTAGAAGTTCATGTTTAAGGTCAGAATATCTGGTTACGACTCCCCAAGGACCGCCCTAGGGGTCCTTGAGGAGGACCCAACCCTTGGACCAACAATCTGCCCAGGACAACCAAAGTTGTTCCTTAGTGAAATGAGTCTCCGTCGCGGAATCGGTGCACTTTGGGCAAAATTCGTGCTCCACGTCGCGTACACAACATGGAATCTTATGTATTGAAATTTATTTTCAAAAATCTTGCGGGAAAAACTCCGCGTCGCGGACTTGTTTCCTGACGATAATTCTGAAAATTTAAGTGAAGTTTAACTTGTCTAAATAGGTCCAATTGAGGTAGGGGTGTTTTGGGTATTTTGGGGGTGTATTATTTATTGATTTTGGGTCATCAAACACACTTTACCCTAATCAAAAAACCCAACCCTCCATAAGAATCAAAAAATATACATACTCTCCCTTCTCTCTAAATTCTCTCTCTAAGTTGAATCCTGTAATGGAGAAGCTTCAAGCTCAAAGGGAGAAGACCAAATCCTTCAAGTTTCTTTGCCAAATCTCGTGGGTGTCTTCATATTAAGGTATGGTAGTTCATCCTTGAAACATCTTTCATTCTAGGAGCCATTCCAAAAAGAAAAATTCAAAAAGAGTTTTCAAACTTTATCTTTTTCTATGACTCTAAGCATGGGTCTTTGCATGAAAACCTTTTAATGATTGAAATATGTTATTTTTAGTGTTATTTGATTATTTTAATGTGAAAAGTCGAATGAAACCATGCTTATGCATATTTCCAACTTTAAACTTATGAAGTGGGCTTAGTGTATATATATATGTATGAATGTGTGTATTGTGATTATAGCCTTGATGGCATATCATATGAAGTGAAGTGATGATTTTGAATGATATGCATGTGGTGCTCTTATAAAGTTGTTAATGTGTGACTTGAAGATAACATGTCTAAATGAAGTATATGTATATGTGAAGCATGATAGTGTGTGAACTATGATGGATGTAGGGATGAGAATGTTTAGAAATCAATCTTATGGATTATGGTGATTATATGAAAGGTGTGCTCACATGTACTCATGCACACTCTGAATGTATGAAAGAAGTTATGAATGACATGGGGAATTTTGTAGGGTAGAAACTCTTTGTGAGTAGAGATGAAGTGCCTAGACCATCCCTACTATTCCTATAGTAATTAAATTGGGGATTTTTTGGTGAACACTCTTCGTGAGTTGAGATGAAGTGTTTAGTTCCAATCCCACTATTCGCAAGATCTTTCCAAGATAGGTTGCAGGTTGAATACCCTTCGTGATTAGAGATGTGGTGTTCAAAAGTAAACTCTAGGGATAAGTACCCTTTGTGAGTTCAGATGTGGTGCTAAATAGCTATCCCTTAACCTATAGTTAATGAATGTTTAAGACTCTGTGGGGGAGTTATGCTTAGCACCGAGAGGATTTGAAGAAGGGGTGGATACACTTCGTGAGTTGATATATTTTATCGAATGTACCTCTTAAGATGAGTACTCCTCGTTAGTATAGAATGAGTTACTTAGTAGCAATATCCTTATTCCTTAACCATGCGCCCGCATAGGAGTATCTATTGGAAAATCCATGTAAAGCCCCAAGAATTACCCTACCTTAGGCAAGTGGGTATTCCTCATCTGGTAGGGGTTAATACCGGGATTCTATGTCTAGCTCTCATGGTCTATGTCGGTTAAAGCTAGTTCCCACAAATGAATGTAATGAACTAAGTATTCTAAAGGGTGTGCTACTTAGGGTAGGCGATGGTATGGGATGCTATTTATCCATCGCACAAGTAGGCATTTGGAGGGAGTCTTGGTGTGTCTTTATGTGAAAATGAATGAATGGGTCACTATGTGATCTAAATGAAGTAATGTGACTTTATGTCTAAGATTCATGAAGTATGATTATTCATGTGTAAGATTTATGAAGATTATGTAAATGATGAATGTGATGTGCCTATTCTAAGGCTATACTCAAGGAGCACTAAGGTAGAAGTAGTAGTATGGGATGCTACTTTCACATTGCACTATGTGTAACTCGGGGGTTGTCTTGGAGGATGGTCCTTATGTGAAGTTCTTAAATTCAAGTATATTCCTCTAGTGTCTTTGATATTTAATGTTGGCTTGTTTAAGTGTGGTGAGGTATGCTTATATTTGCTAGTCTTAAGAATCACTTAGGTGTGTATTGAAGAGATTGTATGGGTGGTTTCTTCATATCTTACCTTTTTCACATCCGGGGAGCACCCCCTAGACATAACCGGAGTCTTCGTCCTCTTTGAAGACTAAGACTAGCATCTTAGCATTCATCATAACATTCATAGGCTAAAATATGAGGAAAAATTAAAACTTTTAACTATATCTAATTGGAGGTTTACATAGGCCTCTACATACACGTAATGATATTAATATCGAGTATACATAGACCCTTCGAATAAGAAGATTACATAGTCTTCTACTTTTATTTGACATACATATATAAGATAGAATAGAGTCATAAAATCCGTCTCATCTCATAACCATCTTGAATGACAATGGCAATTTGGGCATAGCCCTACAACAATATAAGGAAGCCACATATAGGATTATGCAACTTGTTCTCAAATGAAAGATGGAGTATTGGCATCGCCCTCGGGAAATGAGGACCTACCCACTTGGATGATAAAGAATATCCAAGCCTCCTTTAAGTGGCCTCGAACGAAATCTCAATGACCGGAACCTAAAATGTTTGAAAAAGGGAGACAATGGGGTTTGTATGCCACATGTACTAAGTATGAGACCATATACACATATAACAACAAAGCATGCTAAAAAGGGACATTTAGTTAAATCATGTCATTTTACCTCTTTAAAGGTTTATGCACAATCAAACAAAACCATACAAATCATTTAGACATGTTCAACAAGTCAAAGCAAACTATATGCATATCAACATACTTGAACCCATAATCTCATATAACGCTATCACCAAGTAATAACATCACAAGTATGAATAAGAGCTCATCATGTAAATAGCAAAGCAAGACAACTTATCATAAATCCTCATAAATTCAACAAGTGCAATGACCAAGCAAAGTCCCATAACCTTACTCAATCAAATAATTCAATAAGAAGCATAAATAGTAACTCACTTCACATAACATAGCTTTCAAATACACATAAGTTCATACTTTAGCAATAAAGACCAACTACATGTTCATAAGCATCATAATCACCATATAAGATCATTTACATTTATCATCATATACATACATAATATTAACCTCCAAAAGCTCCCATCAAGGAAAACTAGTGCAAGGCATAGGTAGAGTCCCATACCCCTACCTAAGCTAAGTCCAACCCCTCAAGTCTCTTTAGTTAGTTTATACTTCATTACCTCATTTTTAGTTTAGGAAACAGTTGCCTTAACCGAAATAGACCACATGAGCTAAGTGTGGAATCTGGTGTCATGGAACCCTACACCGAAAGAAGGAAGACTACTTGCCAAAGTAGTATACAAAACATGAACATAGCAACTACGTGGATCCACTAGCTAGTATTCCTATGGGGGCAATATAGTTCAAGAACTAGAGACATAATTGGGACCCTTTTTATGCTACATGCATTATAATCTCCAATCTCAAGAGTACATTAGTGATCCTACCTTCCCTATGTGGGAAGGGACACTCCTCTTTCTAGTTCACTCGGTACTAAGCTAGAGTCCCTTTTTGAAAAGTCTTTAATCTTTATTTATCAATCATAACTTAGTTTAGGTCATAGGGTCTAGCTCTTGTATAATCATCATCATAATAGATCAATAGAAATTGCATGAGTATAATCCTTTCACCATAATTCACATAAGTAAGGTTAACACATTACATATTCTTTCATAATAAGACACATTGGTAATCACCATCATCCTTATAACTTTACATCTTAATCAACCTCAAAACCATAAGAAATACATTTCAATTCAACATCATACCACCTTATCAATCCTAAATAAGGCATACTCCAACACAATCATCATGACTTAAATCACAATTAACCATAATTGAAGCAAAGTATTGGGATCACAAGACATACCAAGTCTCCTCCACATAATTCAATGACCAATATAATCACAAGGCTAGAAGAATCACTACATCACAATTCGATAATAGTTCAAAGCTTAAGATTTTCATCATACTCTAGTTCTTGATAAGTGACCTAGAGTATGATGAATTGACTTAATCTTAAGCTTTGATCTATTATCGAATTGTGATGTAGGGATTCTTCTAGCCTTGTGATTATGTTGGTTATTGAATTATGGTTATTTGATGACCTTATTGAGTTGGACTAAGGGATGATAGTAAAACCTTGATGATGAATTGTGGAGGAGACTTCGTAATTCTTGTGATCCCTATACTTTGCTTCAATTATGATTAAACGTGATTTAAGTCATGATGATTGTGTTGGAGTATGCCTTGTTTAGGATTGATAGGGTTGTATGATGTTGAATTGAAATGTCTTGCTTATGGTTTTGAGGTTGATTAAGATGTTAAGTTATAAGGATGATGGCCATTATCAA
This sequence comes from Solanum lycopersicoides, assembly GCA_022817965.1. NCBI lineage: Eukaryota > Viridiplantae > Streptophyta > Magnoliopsida > Solanales > Solanaceae > Solanum > Solanum lycopersicoides. Next base: position 46,072 of record JAJJBR010002675.1, read on the forward strand.
TGTGCCTTACTATGAAAGAATATGTAATGTGTTAACCTTACTTATGTGAATTTTGGTGAAAGGATTATACTCATGCAATTCCTATTGAGCTATTATGATGATGATTATACAAGTTCTAGACCCTATGACCTAAAGTAAGTTATGATTGATAAATAAAGATTAAAGACATTTCAAAAAGGAACTCTAGCTTAGCACCGAGTAAACTAGAAAGAGGAGTGTCCCTTCCCACATAGGGAAGGTAGGATCACTAATGTACTCTTGAGATGGGAGACTATAATGATTGTAGCATAAAGAGGGTCCCAATTATGTATCCTAGTTCTTGAACTATGTTGCCCCGATAGGAATACTAGCTAGTGGATCCACGTAGTTGCTACGTTCATGTTTTGGGTACTACTTTGGCAAGTAGTTCGCCTTCTTTCAGTGTAGGTTTACATGACACCGGATTCCACATTTAGCTCATGTGGTCTATGTCGGTTAAGGGAAGTGTTCCCTAAACTAAAAATGAAGTAATGATGTATAAACTAACTAAAGTGACTTGAGGGGTTGGACTTAGCTTAGGTAGGGGTATGTGACTCTACCTATGCCTTGCACTAGTTTGTCTTGATGGGAGCTTTAGGAGGCCAATATTATGTATATATATGATGATAAATGTAAATGATCTTATATGATGATTGTGATACTTATTAACATGTTATTGGTCTTTATTACTAAAGTATGAACTTATGTGTATTTGAAAGCTATGTTATGTGAAGTGAGTTACTATTATAGTTATTATTGGGTTACTTGATTGAGTAAGGTTGTGGGGCTTTGCTTGGTCATTGCACTTGTTGACTTTATGAGGATTTATGATAAGTTGTCTTGTTTTGCTATTTACATGATGAGCTCTTATTCATACTTGTGATGTTATTACTTGGTGATAGAGTTATATGAGATTATGGGTTCAAGTATGTTGATATGCATATAGTTTGCTTTGACTTGTTGAACATGTCTAAATGACTGGTATGGTTTGATTGAATGTGCATAAACCTATAAAGACGTAAAATGGCATGATTTGACTAAATGTCCCTTTTTAGCATTCTTTGTTGTTATATGTGCATATGGTTATTACTTAGTACATGTGGCGTACTAACCCCACTTTTCCCTTTTTGCCAAACATTTTAGGTTCCGGTCGTTGAGGTTTCGTTCGAGGCGACTTAAAGGAGGCTTGGATATTCTTTATCATCCAATTGGGTAGGTCCTCATTTCCCGAGGGTGATGCCAATATTCTAGTGATGGATTTGTTTAGTTCTTAAGACACTTATGTTTACTCTATCTTTCATTTGAAAACAAGTTATATAAGCCTATATGTAGCTTCCTTTTATTGTTGTAGGGCTATGCCCAAATTGCTATTGTCATTCTACATGGTTATGAGATGAGATGGATTTTATGACTCTATTTTATCATATATATGTATGTGAAATAAAATTAGAAGACTAAGTAATCTTCTTATACGAAGGATCTATGTATTCTCGATATTAATATCATTACGTGTATGTAGAGGCCTATGAAAACCTCCAATTATATATAGTTAAAAGTTTTAAATTTTCCGCATATTTTAGCCTATGAATGTTATGATGAATGCTAAGAGGCTAGTCTTAGTCCTCAAAGAGGACGACGACGCCGGTAACGTCTAGGGGGTGCTCCCTGGATGTGACAAACATGGTATCAGAGCATGATGTTAAATATCTTCGATGATGATGTCTCTCTCAACCACGTCTATGTAGATTCGTACTCATAATTGTGAAGCGCGCCACACTTATGAATAGGAATCTATGTGATTCTTAGGAATCTCTCCCTTTCTTGGAAATCCAATGTCGTTCCTCTAGATTTACTATTATATGTTTTCACCTAAACCTTGTATTTTTGTTATAGACAATGAATACTCGGATGAATGCGGCTCGAAGGCTTGAGGAAGAGATTTCTAATGCGGGAGCTCCTCACCATGGTAATCAAGATCCTCCTCTTGAAGAATAAGTTATTGTTGAAAAAGTTCCGGCCAATCCTCCACCTTTGGCCGAAGGTGAAATAAGGGCTATCCTCATCCAAATGGCCCAAGCCATTACTACTCAAGCTCAAGCCGCTAATATTCGAGCCCAAGCTATGACAGCCCAAGATAATCAGGAGGTTGTACCCCGAGTTAATCAACAAGTCTCTACCATGGCATCTCGTCTAATGGACTTTACTCGGATGAATCCTCCTACTTTCTATGGGTCTAAGGTTGATAAAGACTCCCAAGATTTCATCGATGGAGTTTATAAGATACTCTTTGACATGGGGTTAATCACTAGTGAGAAGGCCGAGTTAGACACATATCAACTAAAATATGTGGCTCAAACTTGGTATGTTCAATGGAGGGACAATAGGCCTCTTCGGGGTGGACCGGTGACTTGGGAGATTTTCAAGAAGGCATTTCTTGATCAGTTCTTTCCTAGGGAGATGAGAGAAGCTAAAGTTGTGGAGTTCATCAACCTTCGCCAAGGAGGTATGAGTGTTCTTGAGTACTCCATGAAATTTACTCAATTGTAAAAATATGCTCCTTCTTTGGTTCCCGATCCTAGCGATGAAATGAGCCGCTTTGTGATAGGGTGTCGGAAGACTTGCAAAAGGAGTGTCATTCGGCTATGCTACATGACAACATAAATATTTCCCATCTTATCTTGCATGCTAGACAATAGGAGGAGGCAAGGGCTAGGAGGAAGAGTATAGATGCTAAGAGGGAAAGATCCTTTGAAGGTGGTTCTTCAAAGAATAGTCTTGAGATTCAAGACAAGCCTAAGTTCAAGAAGAGGTTCTCTAATCAAGTTCCATCTATGTTTGCAAAGGCTAGGGATGATAGGATGTCTAACCCTAAGTCTCAAAAGGGAGGGAGTACTAGTTCACCCACTAGAAAGCAAACTTGTGCAAAGTGTGGTAAGAAATATTATGGTGATAGCCTTAAGGGGACGGACAATTGTTTCGGTTGTGGTAAGAGTGGACACAAGGTTAAGGATTTCCCTAATGCGAAGGGGCAGGATAGGGTGGAAGTCAATCTCAAGCAAGTGGTTCTAGTGATGCTTCTAAGAAGAACCGCTTCTATGCTCTTCCTACTAGGGGTGAGAAAGAGACCTCTCCCGATGTGGTGACCGGTATGTTACAATTCTTATCTATTTATGTACATGATTTACTTTATCCGGGTGCTACTTTGTTTTTTGTTACACCTCTTATAGCTAAAAAGTTTGATACTTTACCCGATATATTGCATGAGTCTTTCTTAGTGTCTACACCGGTGGGTGAGTCGATTGTGGCAAAAAGAGTATATAGAAATTGTCCTATCATGTTGTCCAATAGAGTTTCCAATGTTGATCTAGTAGAACTAGATATGCTTGATTTTGATATTATTTTGTGTATGGATTGGTTGCATTCTTGTTATGACACATTTTATTTTAGAATGGGGGTGGTGAGGTTTAATTTCCCAAATGAACCCGTTGTTGAGTGGAAGGGGGGAAGTTCTATTCCTAGAGGTCGTATAATTTCTTGTTTAAAAGCTTGCAAAATGATCTCTAAGGGTTGCCTATATCATATAGTGAGAGTCCAAGATCTTGACTTCGAAATTCCTCCATTGAGTCGGTCCCCGTAGTGAGTGAATTTTCAGAGGTCTTCCCTGATGATTATCCTAGTATTCCTCCCGAACGGGAAATTGATTTTGGTATAGATTTGCTACCGGAAACAAACCCAATTTTTATTCCTCCTTATCGGATGGCTCCGGCCAAATTGAAGGAGTTGAAGGCACAACTCAAAGGTTTACTAGATAAAGGCTTCATAAGGCCTAGTATTTCTCCATGGGGTGCTCCTGTTTTATTTGTGAAGAAGAAGGATGGATCCTTGAGAATGTGTATTGATTATCGCCAACTCAACAAAGTCACTATTAAGAACAAGTATCCTCTCCCTTGGATTGACGACTTATTTGATCAACTCCAAGGGGTAAGCTACTTTTCAAAAATTGACTTGAGGTCGGGGTATCACCAACTTAGGGTGAGAGGTGAGGATGTACCAAACACGGCATTTCGAACTAGATATGGCCACTATGAGTTCATAGTTATGTCCTTTGGTCTCACTAATGCTCCGGCGACGTTTATGGACCTAATGAATAGGGTGTTTTGATTTTACCTAGATTCATTTTGTCATTGTGTTCGTTGATGACATCTTGGTATATTCGAAAAATGAGAGTGATCACATGAGTCATTTGAGGGTGGTAATGAAAACCCTCAAAGAACATCAATTGTTTGACAAGTATAGCAAATGTAAGTTTTGGTTGAGGTCGGTTTCATTTCTTGGTCATATCATCTCTAGTGAGGGAGTTGAGTTTAATCCACGGAAAACGGAGGCGGTAAGAAATTTGCCTACACCATTGACTCCAACCGACATTATGAGTTTCTTGGGTCAAGCGGTTTATTATCGGAGGTTTGTGGATAGTTTTGCATCCATTTCATCTCCCTTGACTACTTTGACCCAAAAGAGTAAGAAGTTTGAATAGTCGGAAGCATGTGAAAAGAGCTTCCAAATCATGAAAGATATGCTTACTTCCGTTCCGGTGTTGACTTTACCGGAGGATACAAAGTGCTTCGTTGTGTATAGTGATGCATACCATGTGGGTTTGGGGTGTGTTATTATGCAACATGGGAAGGTTATTGCCTATGCTTCTAGGCAACTTAAGGTGCATGAGAGGAACTATCCCACTCATGATCTTGAGTTAGCGGCCGTGGTGTTTGCTTTGAAAATTTGGAGGCATTATTTGTATGGTGTCCATGTTGATGTGTTTAACGATCATAAAAGTCTCCAATATGTGTTTACGCAAAAGGAGTTGAATCTCCGACAAATAAGGTTGCTAGAACTGTTGAAAGACTATGATATGAGTGTTCTCTACCACCCTGTAACAACCCAAAAATGACTATGCTAAGTAATGCCTAAACGTACCTAGAATGCCTAGATTAGACCGGGTTCACACGGCTTGATGCGCGTGGAACCAGACCTCAGAACCTATTCACCAGCCAAGCCAACCAACTTTGTGAGTTATTTTTACCGGACTTGAAAGGGGTTATCTTAGGTTTTGAGGGTCTAGGGGTAAAATTATCTTTTCCAAGCTAGGGGTAGTATTGTAATTACCCCAAGTATTTAATTAATTAATGAATGAATGAAAATAGTTAACAATTCGGGTAGGGTTGACCCGAATTGACCCATTTTCGCGAGAGGAGCTTCACCCGGGTTTGATCCTTGGTGGAAGCAATATCTAAGTTGAATTAAATTGTATTTAATTTTCTGATATAAGTAAGGGCTTAGTAGTCATTTACTTAGCCTTAGAAAAAATCCGATTTTTAATTATATAACAAGGAGTCCTAGTTGGACTAAGTCTTCATCTAAAACTCCTACTCCTAAGCTACTCTCACGTCTAAACCTCCACTCTCTTTCTCACGATTCTCCACACTCATTCTCAAGCTTCATTATCAGTAAAAGAAAAAAATCAAAAGTTCATCACTCTTGAAGAACTTGTACGCTAAAACTCAAAAGAAAAACTAAGCTAAAAACGAAAAGCAAAAGATAGATTCTCGACGGGTTGAGCTTGAGGTTTCTGTGGTGAAGCTTTGGTTTCGTGGGGAGTTGGCTGTCCATTGGAGCAGGTTTGGAAGGTGTTGAACAACAGAAAAGGTATGGGTTTTCTTCCTCTTGGTCCCATTCCCAAGATACCCCTAAGTTTCAGTCAATTCTAATCCGAAAACTAGGAATGTTTCCCCGTTGCATGTCCTTGTCACTAGCTCCCATCGATTGTTGTAGATTGGGTATGTTTGCTGGTAGAAATTACGGATGTAACGTGTTTTTGTGATGATTATGTTCATGTATGTATGTTCGGATTTATGTGACTGATAATTATGTCTTTCTGAAATTATATATGTGTGTGTATTGTGTAGGACGTAACTCTTGGTCACAATTTGAAGTGTGAAAAAGGCATATTGAATCCTTATATTTTATGTGTAAATTCTTGTAAAAATCGTGATGTTCATATGAGGTGTGATGTTGTTGAATTGAGTGAAAACTCTTGGCTGAATGTAACCACGAAATTACACCTAATAATGTACGAAGTGTTTCACGAATTTGTCATAAAATCTACCATATAAAATGTTGATAAAGTGGACTGGAAAACGTGCTCAAATTTAATCTGGAAATTTGGTTTAGGCTATGCAACTTGAAGAATTGGAGATTTAAAAATCATTTTTAAATATGTGAGGTCATCAGGTATTGAACCCGAGACCTCACTCTATGTAGGCTACTGAAAAATTTGATATTTAATGTGAGGTGAGGGGGATTCGAAATGGGGTAAGGTTGGGTGAAGAAATAAGAGAAAAAGGTAAAATAAATCAAATGGGGAGTGTGGGGATCGAACCCACAACCCCTCGGATAGGTGAGAAAAGTAGGAGAAGACTAAAGAAAAATAAAATGAGGTGTGTGGGAATCGAACCCACAACCCCTCGGATAGGTGAGAAAAGTAGGAGAAAATTAAAGAAAGATAAAATGAGGTTGAGGGGGATCGATCCCACATCCTCTTGGTCAAAACAGAGAAGTCAAGGAGAGAAAAGAAAGAAAAAGAAATGTAGGCGTTGGGATTCGATCTCGGGTCCCCAAGCTGAAATTTTAAATCAAAATTTAATATAAGTGTTTCTCAAGGGATTCGAAATCGGGTTCCCTTGCCCAATTCCGTATTGATACATAAGTCTTACGTGAATAAATATTTAATGAATGCTGCCCATAGGGATTGAACTTGAGACCTTGGCATACTTACAGGATGCATAAGTCTTGTACCACATAATCTTGGGTAAGTACGAGTCACTTAGACGAATTATGAATGAAGCCTCATGGCTTGTACGTATGGGTTCATAAGTCCAGCGTACGTTTAAAAAATAAGTGAACCCAAGATGTATATGATGAAATGATGTGATCCCAAGAGGGTTAAGTAAGAGTGTGAAATACACTAAAAGGCCAAGTGCATTGGCATATGATGAAATGAACATTCACGTAATGGGGTAAGTAATTATGAAGAACTAATATGCTAAAGTTAATGAATGTTGTGACAACATGATAAGAGGCTAATATGAAAGACGAGATCAATCTCAAATGATCCTAATAAGTGTTACCAAAAATCGTACTGACCTATGAGAGTGTAAACCCAATAAAGAGACCAGTCTCTTAGAAACACTATAATGAAAGTATTGAGATTAATACACACTTAATACTAATGATGAGATGAGAAATCATCTAATGCACAATGATGACCTCATGCTAGAAGCCAGCTTCTATGATGTGTGAGATGAATGTAATGGAACTTTATACGGATCACCGATATGCAAGATATAAGTCGCGATTCCTTCTTTGGGGAAGGCAGAGGTTCGTGCAAATATCATGAGATGAGACTGTCCGTTTAGGAGGATATGGGTCTCCTTATATCTCCTAGTCTTTGAACCTATGCAGCCAATATACGGTTCTAGCAGGGTTCAATTCCCTATATACGCTAGCATGTTTTGGTTTCACTTTGGCCGGTGATTCCACCTCTTTTCGATGTGGGGTAGACACTGGATTTCATGAAGCTCACATGATCTATGTCGGTTAAAGTTAAAGTTCCCGAAGAAAGAATGAGTCCATCCTCAAGTAATGCACATAATGAAATGAATGATACCAAAGGTGTTTGGATAGGATCATCAAGAGGTGAACTAGACTCAAGTAATGACACTAGGTCATTCTTGGTCATTGCACAGTGAACCCGATGAAAGTCTTAAAAAAAATCCTAGGTATATGAATGAATGAAAATGAAGTATGTATGAATGAATGAAGCTGACTCTGTGCTTGCTAAAGAAGGCTCCCTAGTTGAGGTCTGATATGTTGAGCCCTCATTTGGGAAGTCCTAATGTTAAGTCCGTGATTCCAAGGTCTCACGGCATACAAACGAATTATATATGATATATGCATGTGCTAAATGAAGTGTGTTATGTGATGTGTGCAATATGTAAAGAATGATGATGCATGTTACTCTCATAGATGAATTAGAGACTGCATGATGCGTAGGAAAATTTCCCTTCTTCTGATCTTATCGTGCTTCCCTTAATATCTAGTTTCTTGGTGTTATGAGTGTATCTAACATCAATTCTTATTTTTTTCCAAAAAATGAACACAAGGTGGAACGCTGGTCGGGGAAGAGTAGAAGCAGCTGCTGCGGGCAACCAAGTTCCATCCCAGGCTCCAGCTGCAGGAGTGTACATGCCAGTTAACCCAGCTGGGTTGACTGATGTGGAGGTGTGGACAGCTTTGGCACAGATGGCTCAAGCCATCACCGTGCAGGACCAGGCTATGACGGCCCAGGCCAACAGACAAGAGGTTCAGCGGGAGAACCCACCAGCCCACAACATGGCGAACAGGTTGCGAGATTTTACGAGGATGAATCCTCCAATCTTTACATGATCTAATACTGCATAGTATCCTCAGGAGTTCGTGGAGGAGGTCCAAAAGATTCTGGTGGCGATGGGGGCCACGGAGATTAAGAAAGCTGAGCTGGCCTCGTACCAGACGAATGATGTTGGACAGGCTTGGTGCAAGATGTGGCAGGATAGCAGGGCGTTGGGCAGAGGTCCGATCACATGGGAGGTATTTAAGACATCCTTTCTGGAGAGGTTCTTCCGCACAGAGATGAGAGAGGCTAAGGTTGAGGAATTCATCAACCTTAAGAAGGGATTGATGACTGTTAGGGAGTATTCCTTGAAATTCGTAAAATTGTCCAGGTATGCCACTTCCCTTGTGTCGAACAGCAGGGACGAGATGAGCAGGTTTGTTATAGGAATCTCAGAGGACATAGAGGAGGAGTGTCGGTTTGCAATGCTCCGTGACAGCATAGACTTGTCCAGGCTGATAGTGCATGTCCAGCAGGTTGAGGACAGCAGGAAGAAGAGGAGAGTCCGTGAGGTAAGGAGGCCTAACCCTTCTTACCAAACAGGTTCCAGCAGTGGTGGTGGCAGGAGCACTTTCGGAGTTCGTGATCAGCCCAGATTTAAGAAGGGGCATCAGAGTTCAGGTAACTCTAACTCTCAGAGGAGTGCAGCACCTACATGAGGCAGACCCGAGCCCAAGAAGGGCAATGGAGGTGATGTGCAGCATCCCAAAAAGGAATGTGTCAAGTGTGGCCGTATTCATAGTGGAGAGTTCAGACTAGGCACTAATGCATGCTTCGGTTGCGGAAAGAGCGGACACATGGTCAGGGACTATCCACAAAATAGGGGTCAGGCTGGAGGTAATGCTCGGCCTAGGCCTAATCCCCAGAATGTTACTCAGTCGAGCCTCCTAAGAGAAACAGATTCTACGCCTTGAAGGGCAGGGAGGAGAAGGAGAAGTCTGCTGATGTGGTCACAGGTATGCTGCAAGTTTTCTCAACCTCTGTTTTTGCTTTACTTGATCCAGGGTCTACGCTTTCTTTTGTGACTCCCTTGCTTGCTCTTACGTTTGAAACACTACCTGAGGTTTTTCACGATCCTATCTTAGTTAGTACTCCCTTAGGAGAAAATGTAATAGCTGATAGGGTTCATAAAGATTGCCCAATAGTAGTATGTGGAAAGACTATGTGTGCAGACCTTGTTGAGTTACCCATGAATGACTTCGATATTATACTTGGTATGTACAGGCTCCATAAATGTTATGCCATCATGGATTACTGTATAAAGGTTGTGAGATTCCGTTTCCCTAATGAAGTAGAGCTGGTCTGGGAGGGGTACAATTCGACTCGTTCAAGTCCCTTGATTTTGAACCTAAAAGCTAATAAAATGATATCCAAGGGATTGTTATGCCATCTTGTGAGTGTCAATGATCTAGATCATGACATTCCTTCCATAGACTCTATACCTGTAGTGAGTGAGTTCCAAGATATTTTCCCCGATGATTTGCTTGGAGTCCCTCCCCCTCGAGAGATTGATTTTGGTATCGACCTAGATCCCGATACCAAACCGATTTCATTTCCTCCCTACAGAATGGCTCCAACTGGACTCAAAGAGTTGAAGCTGCAGTTAAAAGATCTCAGTGATAAGGGCTTCATCCAACTGAGCATATACCCTTGGGGCGCTCCAGTGCTGTTTGTGAAAAAGAAGGATGGAACCCTTAGAATGTGTATCGATTATCGGCATCTCAACAAAGTCACTATAAAGAACAAGTATCCACTTCCTAGAATAGATGACTTAATCAGCTCCAAGGGTCTAGTTTCTTCTCGAAGATTGATCTTCGTTCCGGGTATCATCAGCTTAGGGTTAGGGATGAAGATATCCCAAAGACAGCCTTTCGTACCCGTTATGGTCATTATGAGTTCGTAGTCATGTCATTTGGTCTCACTAATGCACCAGCTGTATTTATGGACCTCATGAATCGAGTCTTCCTTGAATACCTTGATTCTTTCTTCATAGTATTCATTGATGACATTCTCATCTACTCTAAGACCAAGGAAGAGCATGAACAACATTTGAGACTAACCTTGCAGGTATTTAGACAACATCAGTTGTATGCCAAATTCAGCAAGTGTGAATTTTGACTTAGATTAGTGACCTTCCTGGGTCATGTTGTGTCTGATAAGGGTGTGGAGGTGGACCCAAGGAAGACTGAGGCTGTTAAGAACTGGCCAAGACCTCTTACTCCCACCGATATCCGTAGCTTTCTGGGATTAGATGGTTATTACCGCAGGTTCATGGAAAGTTTTTCTTCCATTGCTTTCCCACTGACAGCTTTGACTAAGAAGAAATCCAAGTTCGAATGGGCGGAGACTTGTGAGAAGAGTTTCTAGGAGCTCAAGGACAGACTCACTTCAGCCCCAGTGCTTACGTTGCCAAAATGTGGTGAGAATTACACTGTTTATTCTGACGCATCTAGAGTTGGTTTGGGTTGTGTTCTTATGCAGGGTGGTAAGGTGATAGCCTACGCGTCCAGACAACTCAAAGTTCATGAGAAGAATTATCCCACTTATGACCTGGAGTTGGCAGCTGTGGTGTTTGCATTGAAGCTGTGGAGTACGGGGTACATGTGGATGTGTTCACAGACCACAAGAGTCTCCAGTACGTGTTCACGCAGAGGGAGTTGAATCTACGTCAGCGGAGATGGTTGGAGCTTTTAAAGGACTATGACATGAGTGTCCACTACCATCCAGGGAAGGCAAATGTTGTAGCTGATGCTTTGAGCAGGTTGAGCATGGGAAGTACAGCCCACGTTGATGATGGGAAGAAGGAGTTGGTGAAGGATTTACACAGACTGGCCAAACTAGGTGTGCGGTTGATGGCTTCTACTAGTGGGGGTGTTTCAGTTCATCCTAGTTCTGAATCATCCTTGGTAGTTGAAGTCAAGAAGGGTCATCATCTTGATCCTGTGTTGATGGAGTTGAAGGACTCAGTGCTGATAAAGATGAATGAGTCCTTTGCTTTGGGAGGTGACGGCATACTTAGGTACCAAGACAGGTTGTGTGTACCAGACGTGGATGATTTGCAGACCAAGATTGTTGTAGAGGCCCATGGTTCCAGGTATTCGATACATCCAGGTTACACCAAGATGTATCATGACCTCAAGCAGATCTATTGGTGGGATGGCATGAAGAAGGACATTGCTGAGTATGTGGCCAGGTGTCCTAATTATAAGTAGGTTAAGGCGGAGCACCTTACGCCTGGTGGTCTTACTCAGATGATTGAGGTTTCGACTTGGAAATGGGAGGCAATTAACATGGACTTCGTGGTTGGTCTTCCGAGTTCTAGGAGACATCATTACTCCATATGGATTATTGTGGACAGGATGACTAAGTCTGCCCACTTTATCCCTGTGAAGTCTACTTACAAGGCCGAGGATTATGCGAGACTCTACATTGATGAGATTGTGAGGTGGCATGAGATTCCTTTGTCTATCATTTCGGATAAAAGAGCTCAGTTCATTTTGCATTTCTGGAGATCCTTCCAGAAGAGCTTAGGCACGCAGGTAAAGCTCAGTACTGCCTTCCATCCTCAGACAGATGGGCAGGCAGAGCGCACCATTCAGACATTGGAGGACATGTTGAGAGCGTGTGTGATTGGCTTCAGGGGTAGTTAGGACGACCATCTGCCATTGATAGAGTTCTCGTATAATAACAGTTATCACTCCAACATTGGGATGGCACCGTTTGAGGCACTGTATGGTAGGAGGTGTAGGTCTCCAATTTGGTGGTTCGAGGTTTGAGAGTCATCCATTTTGGGTCCAGAGATCATTCATGAGGCATTAGATAAGGTCAGGGTTATTACGGACAGGTTGGCTGTTGCTTACAGTTGGCAGAAGTCTTATGCAGATAACAGGAAGCGGCCCTTAGAGTTTGATATTGGTGACTTGGTCTACTTGAAGATATCACCCATGAAGGGGGTGATGAGGTTTGGCAGGAAGGGGAAGTTGAGTCCGAGGTACGGTGGGCCATACGAGGTTCTACAGCGTGTGGGTGAGGTGGCCTATGAGTTGGCATTGCCTGCGGAGCTAGCTTCTGTTCATCCAGTCTTTCATGACTCTATGTTAAAGAAGTGCCTTGGTGATCCAGCATCGATTCTGCCTGTTGAAGGTTTGGGGGTTAATGAAGACTTGTCCTATGAAGAGGTTCCTATTCATATTTTAGACCGACAGGTAAAGCGGCTGAGAAATAAGGAGGTTGCCACATTGAAGGTATTGTGGAGGAACCATCTTGTTGAGGGTGCTACGTGGGAGGCCGAGGCCGATATGAGATCCCGCTATCCTCATCTTTTCAGCTCTTGAGTTTTACTTCCCACTCTTAAGTCTAAGTTTCCTTATCTCTTCTATTCTTGGTTGTTGTTGCTTGACTGTGTATAGTACTCATGTTATGATATTACTGGCATAGTGCTAGATAATTAGAAGTGTCATTCGGGGACGAATGTTCCTAAGGGGGGGATAATGTAACAACCCAAAAATGACTATGCTAAGTAATGCCTAAACGTTCATAGAATGCTTAGAATAGACTGGGTTCACACGGCTTGATGTGCATGGAACCAGACCTCAGAACCTATACACCAGCCAAGCCAACCAACTTGGTGAGTTATTTGAGCTAGGCAAGGTTGGGTCCAGCTATGTAGGGCACCCGAATATTAAGATTCACCCAGATGAGTTTTTATCGAACTTGAAAGGGGTAATCTTAGGTTTGGAGGGTCTAGGGGTAAAATGGTCTTTTCCAGGCTAGGGGTAGTATTTTAATTACCCTAAGTATTTAATTAATTAATGAAAATAGTGGACAATTCGGGTAGGGTTGACCCGAATTGACCCATTTTCGCGAGAGGAGATTCACCCGGGTTCGATCCTTGGAGGAAGCAATATTTAAGTTGAATTAAATTGTATTTAATTTTTTGATTAAAGTAAGGTCTTAGTAGTCATTTCACTTAGCCTTAGAAAAAATCGGATTTTTAATTAAATAACAAGGAGTCCTAGTTTGACTAAGTCTTCACCTAAAACTCCTACTCCTAAGCTACTCTCACGTCTAAGCCTCCACTCTCTTTCTCACGATTCTCCACTCTCATTATGATGCTTCATTATCAGTAAAAAGAACAAAATCAAAAGTTCATCAATCTTGAAGAACTTGTACGCTAAAACTCAAAAGATAAACTAAGCTTAAAACAAAAAGCAAAAGCAAAATTCTTGATGGGTTGAGCTTGAGGTTTCTGTTGTGAAGCTTTGGTTTTGTGGGGAGTTGGCTGTCCATTGGAGCAGGTTTGGAAGGTGTTGAACAACAGAAAAGGTATGTGTTTTCTTCCTCTTGGTCCCTTTCCCAATAGACCCATAAGTTCCAATCAATTCTAATCCGAAAACTAGGAATGTTTTCCCATTGCATGTCCTTGTCACTAGCTCCCATCGATTTTTGTAGGTAGGGTATGTTTACTAGTAGAAATTAGGGATGTAACGTGTTTTTGTGATGATTATGTTCATGTATGTCTGTTCGGATTTATGTGACTGATAATTATGTCTTTCCGAAATTATGTGATAAGTATGTGTGTGCAAAGTTTAGGCCGTAACTCTTGGTCACAATTTGAAGAGTGAAAAAGGCATGTTGAATTCTTGTATTTCATGTGCAAATTCTTGTAAAAATCGTGATTTTCATATGAGGTGTGATGTTGTTGAATTGAGTGAAAACTCTTGGCTAAATGTAACCACGAAATTACACCTAATACTGTACGCAGTGTTTCACGAATTTGTCCTAAACTCTACCATATAAAATGTTGAGAAAGTGGATTGGAAAACGTGCTCAAATTTCGAGATTGCTGGAAATTTGGTTTAGGCTATGCAACTTGAAGAATTGGAGATTTAAAAATCATTTTTAAAGATGTGAGGTCATCAGGGATTGAACCCGAGACCTCACTATACGTAGGCTGCTGAAATATTTTATATTTAATGGGAGGTGAGGGGGATTCGAAATGGGGTAAGGTTGGGTCAAGAAATAAGAGAAAAAGGGAAAATAAATAAAATGGGGAGTGTGGGGATCGAACTTACAATCCCTCGGATAGGTGAGAAAAGTATGAGAAGACTAAAGAAAAATAAAATGAGGTGTGTGGGAATCGAACCCACAACTCCTCGGATAGGTGAGAAAAGTAGGAGAAAACTAAAGAAAGATAAAATGAGGTTGTGGGGGATCGATCCCACATCCTCTTGGTCAAAAACAAAAAAGTCAAGGAGAGAAAAGAAAGAAAAAGAAATGTAGGCGTTGTGATTCGATATCGGGTCCCTAAGCTGAAATTTTAGATCAAAATTTAATATAAGACTAAGTGTTGCTCAAGGGATTCGAAATCGGGTTGCCTTGCCCAATTGCGTATTGATACATAAGTTTTACGTGAATAAATATTTAATGAATGCTGCCCATAGGAATTGAACTCGAGACCTTGTCATACTTATAAGATGCATAAGTTTTGCACCACATAATATTTAGGTAAGTACGAGTCACTTAGAAGAATTATGAATGAAGCCTCATGGCTTGTACGTATGGGTTCATAAGTCAAGTGTACTTTTAAAAAATAAGTGAACCCAAGATGTATATGATGAAATGATGTGATCCCAAGAGGGTTAAGTAAGAGTGTGAAATACACTGAAAGGCCAACTGCATTGGCATATGATGAAATGAACATTCACGTAATGGGGTGAGTAATTATGAAGAGCTAATATGCTAAAGTTAATGAATGTGGTCACAACATGATAGGAGGCTAATATGAAAGATCAGATCAATCTCAAATGAGTCTAATAAGTGTTACCAAAAATAGTACTGACCTATGAGAGTGTAAACCTAATAAGGAGACCAGTCTCTAAGAAACACTCTAATGAAAGTATTGAGATTAATACACACTTAATACTAATGATGAGATGAGAAATCATCTAATGAGAAATGATGCCCTCATGCTAGAAGCCAACTTCTATGATGTGTGAGATGAATGTAATGGAACTTTATACGGAGCACCGATAGGCTAGCTATGAGTCGCGATTCCTTCTTTCGGGAAGGTAGAGGTTCGTGTAAATCTCATGAGATGAGACTGTCTGTTTAGGCGGGTATGGGTCTCCTTATATCTCCTAGTCTTTGAACCTATGCAGCCAATATAGGGTTCTAGCAGGGTTCAATTCCCTATATACGCTAGCATGTTTTGGTTTAACTTTGGCGGTGATTCCACCTCTTTTCGGTGTGGGGTAGGCACTGGATTTCATGGAGCTCACATGATCTATGTCGGTTAAAGTTAAAGTTCCCAAAGAAAGAATGAGGCCATCCTCAAGTAATGCACATAATGAAATGAATGATACCAAAGGTGTTTGGATCGGATAATCAAGAGGTGAACTAGACTCAAGTAATGACACTAGGTCATTCTTGGTCATTGCACAGTGAACCCGATGAAAGTCTTAAACAAAATCCTAGGTATATGAATGAATGAAAATGAAGTACGTATGAATAAATGAAGCAGACTCTGTGTTTGCTAAAGAAGGCTCCCTAGTGGAGGTCCCATATGTTGAGCCCTCATTGGGAAGTCCTAAGTTAAGTCCGCCAAAATTAACCTATACGATGTAATGGTGACGTATGTAGGCTTGTCTACAACCTCTGAGAGGTCAACGATGCCGGTTTCGGCTAGGGTCTAGACCCCGGTCGTGACAACACCCCGACAAGCCAATGTGGTAGCGGATTCTCTAAGTCGTATGACTATGGGTAGTGTGTCTCATATTGAAGAAGCCAAGAAAGACCTAGTGAAAGATGTTCATAGATGGCTAGGTTGGGTGTTAGATTGGAAGGTTCTCCCAAATGGTGGTGAATGGTCCATCATAACTCCGAATCATCCTTGGTTGTTGAGGTGAAGTCCAAACAACACCTTGATCAACCATTAATGGAGTTGAAAGAATTGGTTCTTGCAAGTTTATGAGTCATTCTCCTTGGGGGTTGGTGTTTTAAGATATGAAGGGAGCTTGTGTATTCCTAATGTTGATGATTTGAGGAACCGTATCCTTGAGGAAGCTCATGGGTCTCATTATTCCATTCATCCGGGGTCAACAAAGATGTATAATGAGAGAGGTGTATTGGTGGGAAGGTTTAAAAAGGAACATAGCGGAGTTTGTTGCCAAGTGTCCAAATTGCCAACAAGTGAAAGCCGAGAATGTAAACTGGGTGTCTTACTACAAGAATTACAAATTCCTACTTGAAAGTGGGAGACATCAATATGGATTTTGCGGTAGGTTTTCTAAGACCGAAAAGCAATATGACTCCATATGGTGGTGGTTGATAGGTTGACCAAGTCCGCTCACTTTATTCACGTCAAGTCTACTTATTCGGCTGAAGATTTTCTAAGATCTTCATCGACGAGATTGTGTGTCGCCATGGTATTACATTATCCATCATATCAGATAGGGGTGTACAATTCACATCTAGGTTTTGGAGGTCGTTTCAAGAAGGGTTGGTTACTAAGGTGAAGTTGAGTACCGCTTTTCATCCCTAAATAGATGGTCAAGAGGAAAGTACTATTCAAACCCTTGAGTATATGCGTAGAGCTTGTGTCATCGATTTCAAAGGAGTTGGATAAGCACTTGCCTTTGTAGAGTTTGCTTACAATAATAGTTTCTATTCATCCATCTCAATAGCTCCCTATTAAGCCTTGTATGGTAGGAGGTGTAGGTCTCCTATTGGGTTGTTTGAAGTTGGTGAGTCTTCGATTCTTGGTCCCGATTTGATTTATAAGACTTTGGAAAAAGTACATATTATAAGAAATCATTTGCAAATGGCCTATAGTCGGCAAAAGTCATATGCCGATCATAAGAGGATGGATCTTGAGTTTGAAGAAGGTGATAAGGTGTATTTGAAAATTTCGCTTATGAAGGGGGTTGTTAGATTTGGCAAGAAAGGGAAGTTAAGTCCTCGTTATGTGGGTCCCTATGAAATCATTCAAAGGGTTGGTAAGGTTGCCTATGATTTGAGGTTGGCTTGTGAATTAGCTTCGGTTCATCCAGTTTTTTATGTTTCTATTCTTAAGAAGTTTGTCGATGATCCCGAGATCATTCTTCCTATTGAGGGTCTTGGTGATAATGATAACCTCTCTTATGAGGAGGTTCCTGTTAAAATCCTTGATAAGCAAGTTAAAAGGTTGAGGAACAAAGAGGTGGTATCCGTAAAAGTGTTATGGAAAATCACCTAGTTGAGGGTGCAACATGGGAGGCCGAGGCCGACATGAAGTCCCGTTACCCTCATCTTTTTCATAATTAAGGTTAGTCATTCTTTTCAATAATATAAATATGACTAGAAATTGAAGTTTCTTGATTTTTGAGTGAATTTTTGCAAAATATACATTTTTGAATACTTCAAAGTGAAGGTACAGTGAATAGTGCTATGAACTTGAAATGTTTGCTTTTAGCTTGTTTTGAGTTATGTTGTGCTTTTTGACATTGTGAGTGTTTATGAAATAATGTATGTAATGTTGATAAATTGAACTTGATTCTAATTGACTCATGTATGTCATGTTGAGCTCATATTGTTGTTGTGAGAAGGAAATGACTCATGAAGTAATGTTTCAGTCTCATATTTGGTGATTGAAGTTTTGAATTGCCTTGATTGAAATGGTATGTATTAGGTTGTATTGCATTGATGTTGGTTGGGCTGCTAGTCTTGAGTCTATTCCTTCCTTCAAAAGAATTTTTAGTGTCATTCGGGGACGAATGTTCCTAAGGGGGGGATAATGTAACACTTCGAAAATATAAGACGTGTCGTAAAGCCTAACATAAGTGTCATGAAATCTAGACACTGTTTTTAAGGTTATTGTAATGAATATAGGTCATTTAGGAAGTTTAGAAACCAAAACGTCCATGACGTTCGGAAGTTGATTCAAAGAGGTACTAGCGTGCATTAGCATATTTGATTAGTTTTTAAGACTCGGAAATTAATGAAATTTAGTGAAAATGTGTGACACACGTGTTAAAGATGTTTCATGGTCGAAACATCCGAGTACGACCCCCCAAGGACCAACCAAGGGCCCTTGAGGAGGATCCTTGTAGGTTGGAGGCAACACTCCCTGGGTAGTGTGCATCGATGAGATGCTAACGACGGCCTGTGTGTGGATTGATGGGGCGTCGAAGCAAACCATTGTACCACACTTATCCAAAATGGGGAATCCCTCGCCTGCACAAGTCTTTGACCGAGATGACATATGTGCAAAACGGAGGGGGGCCAAGTCGTCGACTCACAGACGGTCCGTCGACGGGGTTCCATCTGTGAGGGTCATGTTTTTCCTGCACGTTTTTAGATTGGTTCATTTAATTAGTTAAGGGGTTAGGTGGTTAATTAGGGGACTAAGGGGGTCTAATTAAGTTAGTTAACCTCCCATATAAAGTCCCCAACCCTATTAAACTAATTAGAACTCTTAAAACAATTCCTCTACCTTCTCTCTTCTTTCTCTCTCTATTGGAAGAATCCATTGAAGACTAAGTCAAGGAAGGGTTTTAGGGGCTGGAAAGGGGCGATTTCATCTCCAAATCTTCACCAAAACGTTGACGTATGGGATCTCTTAACCTTTGAGACCTCTTTACTCGAAGGGTTCATTCAAAGTGTTTTCAAAACTAGAGTTTTAAAATGTGTTTCATCCAATTTCGAATTTGAAGTTATGAATTGAGTTGTTGATGTTTTATTTAGGTTATATTGAATATATTAACATGTATTTTAACTTGATTATGGTAATTTTTGGTGGTCTTGTCTAAATTGAAGAACATGATCCTAAGTCCCTAACCCTAGGTTGTGATCTTGACTTATATTGTATAATGTTCATTCAATTAACTTGGTTATGGGTTGAATTACTACTAGATGATGTTTTTATGATAATTATGAATGTTATGATGAATGCTAAGAGGCTAGTCTTAGTCCCCAAAGAGGACGACGACGCCGGTTACGTCTAGGGGGTGCTCCCCGGATGTGACAACCTTAGTGAGTCTTAGGATATATTTGTATAGGGAAACTTTTATGGGAAATGGGTTTACTGTAATGTTTAGGCTTATGCTGAAAATATGGAAGTTTTATCCTATGTGTTAAATGATGATCTTTTTGATGTTTTGTGTCTATATTCATGAAGGTTTTACTTAAATAACATGAAAGTTTTATTTCAACTAAAATGTCCTCATTTGCATATTTCACATAATGCTATACTTAGTACAATGTTTTTACTAACCCCATACTTTTGTATACTCTATAAGTATAGGTTGAAGGCAAGTGATGGTTCGTAGAATGCAAATCTTGGGAAGTTGATTACGCTCTCAAGACTTGGTATGTCCTCATATATTCGAGGACATAGTCTATGTTTCTTTCGTTTCTTCTTTAAGACATGTATAAGACTTATTATATATTTAATTCAATGTAAAGGGACGTGACCGTAAGATATTTAAGCTTTGACTTTAATTTGGCTTGTGATGACGAGACTCATTCCTTAGAATTTTATAAAAGAGTTCTTGTTTATATTGTTGTGAAAAGTTTTAATTTTGCAATAATTTTCATATATTGTGTACTGAATGATATCTAAGAGGCTTTTACAAGACCTCCTAAGGTTCAAGTACTCCTTGTGACGACTCAAGAGTGATCCTTTCTTCTAGAGTGTACTTGCGGGTCATTAAACTTCCCTAATTTTCTAATTTCTGTTTATAATGTGGGTTTTATAATTGTGATGGTCTACTGATAGAATTGTAGTTAGATAGATTTATAGTATTGATTCCTATTGTTATCTATCTTTAAATATGATGTATTTTTTATGTATGGTTGAGTTTATGATTTTGACCTTATGGGCATGATATAGGGTAGATTGTCTTGTTATGTTTAAAGTGTTGGATGTTGAATGATGGTAAATTATGGCATTGGAGAATGGTGAGTTGATTCAATTTCTTATTGTATTGGGATTTATTTTGTATGGTTTGATTCACTTATGGTGGAGGTGGTTAATTCTGATTCTTATTATAATTGTGGGCTTGAAGTAATTATGAGGTTTATTGAAGAGTGGTTATGTCATTGAGTAAAAGGTGGCATGATGTGAATCGGTCTTCTTATGTTAAGATGACCTTGTCTAAAGTATATGGTATTGTGAAGGAAAGCATGTTGATATAAATGTTAACATGTAAGGATAATAGACTATGAAGAGTCTTTATATGGTTATATGGTGTCATGATTAGGTAGACCTAGTAGTCCCTACTTGATACATGAATGATATGATTAATGTGATCTCTTTACTATTTAGGCTTACGCATCCTTTTCTTTCAGAGAATTAATGAAAGTCTAGGATCGGTAGACCTAAAGATGGTAACCTTCCATGAATGATTAATGAGAATGAAGTGAAACAGATAGACCTAGCATGGTACCCGTTTCATAAATGAGTTATCCTAATGAACCTTTATCGGTACACCCTTGTGGTGCCCTTTTTTTAATGGCATTATGGGTTGGTAGTGAGAATGTTGGATCCCTTTCTATAAAACTTATATGAACGATTTACTCTATGAGAAACAAGGCAAAGAACTGAGTGGATATGCTTAATGTAGTAGCTCTATTTTAGTATGAGACTAGAGTACAAATAAGCCTTTGGATATCTCATAACCCATGTGCCTACATGGGAGGTGTCCTAGTTCTACCCTTGGCAAGTAGAACACCCTCCACGGAGTTGGGTAGACTCCGAATGCCATACCTTGCTAGTGTGGTCTATGTCGGTTAATGCCCATTCTCATCATGTGGGATGTATACTTTAGCTATTTATAGGTTCTACAGTGTGTAGGTTGTAGTATGGGATTCTATCTACACATGGCGTGAGTAGGCTTTGAAGGTACTAGAGTGAGTTCCCTAGGTCTTCCAAGACCATTATGTTAAGTCCATTAAATGCATGACTGTCTCCTCTAGTATTACAAATAATAAATGTTGACTTGTCTTTAAAAAGGAAATATCCTCCCTTGGGTAGTCTTAAGGAACACTTAGTGTGTATGAAGGGCTTGTATGGGAGACCGATTCATGTCTTACTTGAGTTGGTATAAGATGAACCTTAGGTAAAGGGTTTAAATTATAAAATGGGTTACTTAATTATTATAGTCATAACTTGTGGATTATGAGAGTATTATCTTGTATGTTGATGTTGACTTGTTTTATGTCTCTTACACTATGTTTATGAAGTTTTATCAATATAGAATGAAAGCTTATTTCAACTAAAGTGTCCCTTTTTGCATGATTTTTGCATGGTAATCATCCTTAGTGCTTAATTGTACTAGTTCCATATATTCCTTTATTTTCTACAAAGTGTACGTAAGGGCAAGTGAGGTGATCTCTAGAGTTCAAGCTTGGTACTTAGAAATTCTCTCAAGATTTGGGTATGTTTTCATATGTCTAGAGCAATACTTCTTATTCTAGTTCCTTTTTTTCATTATAACATTTGTATAAGACTTGTACTTTTCTTTTAATGTAAGGGTCGTGTCCCTAGTTTTGTAATCGGAAAGTTTGAGTTTATGTAGGCCATCATGAGACTAGTATTCCGTTGCTTATAAAGATCTCATTTGAAATGTCATGGCTTCTAAGCCTTATGATTTTCTTTTAAAATGTTTTTTATTCCACACTATTTTATGACTATCTGACGAATGAACTAAGGGCTTGTATAAGACCTGCGAGAGGTCGAATACGTCATGTGACGACTAGGTAGTCCTCTCGGATCGTTGTAAATTTTGTATCAAAGCATAATATTATGAAATGGTCCTTAGGATTCAAAGTCTCATAAGCCACGTATAGTAGAGTCTTATTCATCGATGTGAGGCGTGACACATCGATTAGCGAGAGGCTATAGTACGATAAAAGTTTCACTTTCGTATTTACTCTTGAAGTCGTGCAATAGAGTTGAGTTCTATAAGTGTCTTTTCCCTAACCTCTTCTCTCGTGTTTATAAGATATGAATACAAGAAGGATGCCCACAAGAAGATTGGATGACAAAGTAGTGAATGAGGGTGTTTCTCCTAGAGGTGATCATCCCTCCAGGTGACCAAGTCCCTATAGTTGATCAAGAGAATGAGGTCACGATGGTTCCCCTAAAAATGTCTAATGAGTAGGTTAGAGTGGCCCTTTTACCCTAGCCTGATCCATGACTACTCAAGAAAATGGAGATGTGGGTTCTAGAGTGAATGTTATTGAGAGTATTATCGACTCTAGGTTGAGAAATTTTGTGAGTTTCACTATCGTGGAGCATACCCTAGAAGTAACACGGCGTACTTGACCTCTCAAAGGTCTTGTACGAGCCCTTAGACATCATTCATTGCATATGTACGAAATGTAGCAAGGAATTTAAAATTTTCTTCAAAAACATAATGTGGAATGGTTTTGGCATGAAACGGTTTTGGCCTAACCAAACCAAGTTGACATGATCAAACATCCTTACGACACATGACCAAGCTGAATATGGGAGAGCTTTCTTCCTCCATCCCAAGCTGACATGAGGTTCATAACCTTAAGCTACCATGAGTATTTCAACCCAAGCCTCCTTGATATTTACTATCTCAAGCTAACCTTGAGATCTACCATCTCAAACTATCATGAGATCCACCATCTCAAGCTTCCATGATATCTACCATCTCAAGCTATCATGAGATTCATCATCTCAATCTATCATGAGATTCATCATCTCAAGCTATCATGAGATTCATCATCTCAATCTATCACACCTTGGTGTTATCTAACTAAGTCAATTACACAAGAAGTGGCCATAGAATCCATCTTCAAGCTATTCTTAGTCTATCATGCCTTGATTCATTTTAGGTTCTTAGGTAAACCTACAATCCATCTATGCGAGAGAACTTGTTTCCCCTAGCTTGTTCATGTCTAGGTGTAAAATAAAACATCATCACAATCTCTTCATAATGACTTTACCCCCAAATCCCTAGAATTATTAGCATACAAGCCCCATAATCAATTACTACCTTCATTCTACCATGATGCACGTTGAACTACAAGTTAATTCATTCAAATGGATCATTAGAAAGTAAATCTAGGCATACATGATCATGTAGGTTAAATTACAACTTTACAAGTCAAGATAATCCTTGCTAAATTAGGCCTATTTTAATTTATATCTAGGTGATTCAATCATGATCAATAAGAATACAATACAATTGAATTAAGAAGATCAACTTAGAACCTTCATCTTACCTTTGATGGCCTAAAATCATGATGATAACCTTGAACATCAAATACCATAATTAACCATGAAAACCTCATGAAAACATCACATAATCATCATATGAAAATAATTGAATTCTACCCACTAGATTGGGATCACAATCAAGCCTTACCCACAATGCAATCACAACCCTCTCTAGATTGGGGTCTTTTGGATTCACAATTGAGGGAAACTATGGGGACTCCATGAGTGTAAAAATCCATGGATGAATAAGCTTCACATACCTTAGATTAGAGCCTTAAACCCAGCTTGAATAGTTGGTGATTTTCGTCCTAAGAGCAGCCTCCAATTTCTCTTCTTCTTCTATGGTGTTCTAAAGAGAGTTTTTGAGAGGAAAAAGTTTTGATTTGGAGTCTAGAGTCTAAATGGATCTTTTATTATTTAAACACTAAAAAATACCTAAATCCACCTAAAATAACCTCTTATGCATTTATTTGGATGTGGGAGGATTTTACCAAATTACCCCACCCTTGGCCGAATACCTGCAAAATTTGCAGGCTCAAACGACGCCCTACTAGCGATGGACCGTCGATGGAACGATGCCACTGTCCTGCAGGTCCTTCGTTTATGAAAAAGAGTCACATTTTTTGGGGCTTATCTCCAACTCCAAAGTGTGGAGTGAATCCCCATTAACGAGTCATAGTTTGGACTACGGTTCGTCGTTGTGCAGTCGTCAAATGACACTACTAAGGCAGTGTACTGCCTACTTTTTGTTCCTCCTCAAAGGCCCTTAGGGTTGTCATTGGGGAGTCCTGCCCGTATGTTTCAACCCTATTACGTTCGTCTAGGTGTTAGTAACCTCTTTTGTGAATTTGTACTCCAAACACCACGTAAAACCCCGTGAAACTTACTAATGCACACTAGCACGTCTAGATGCAAACTTTCGAACGTCTCAGACGTTCTTGGACATTTTACCTCCAAACTCTTAAAACTAACTTCTAATGCAATAATTCACCATTTTGGACATTATAAGCTCATGACACACATGTTAGGCTCTCTTTCGACCTAATTCATTTTTGGGTCCTTATAGTGAGGATGAATCCTCCGAGATTTCTTGGATCAATGGTAAGATAGGATCCCCAAGAATTCTTAGATGGTGTTTATAAGGTTTTTCATGCTATGAGGGTGTCTTCTAAAGAGAAGGCTGAGTTGGCTTCATACCAATTCAAGAACGTTTCTCAAGTGTGGTACACACAATAGAAGGCCAATTTGCAGGGTTAATCGGGTTCTATAGAGTGGGAAGAGTTTATGGAATCCTTCCTAGGAATGTACTTTCTCCGTGAGAATAGAGAGGTTAAGGTTGAGGAGCTTATAAACCTTAGGCAAGGTAATATGAGTGTGGTAGAGTATTCTTTGAAGTTTATCCTATTATCTAAGTATGCTCCATCTTTGGTGTCGAACCCAAGAGATAAGATGAGTAGGTTTGTGCCTGGTGTTCCTGAATATGTGAAGGAAAAGTTTCTCACAATAATTGTGCATAATGAAATGAATCTATCTAGGCTTATATTGTATTCAAAATCTATGGAGGGGTTTAAACTTGAGATGTTGGGTAGAGATTTAAAGAGGGGAAGAACTGATGAGTAAAGTAAACCTAGGTTTAAGAAGAGATCTCCAAACCAAGATGCTTCTACTTTTCCTAATGTTAACTATTAGAGAAGTGGTTGTTCCAAAGTCGTTTAGCCTACTTTTTCTTATTATGGAATAAGGCATTTTGGGAAGTGTCTAGGAAGTACTAGTGGGTGCTATAGTTGTGGAAAGAATGATCACAATGTGAGAGATTGACCTACTCATGTGAATAGAGGAAGGGATATCAAACAAGATTCCAAGGAGGGTACAATTCCTATTCCTCTTAATCGTGGTCGTTTCTATGCTCCCCAAGCTAGAAAGAAAGAAAACTCGGATGATGGTGCAGTAAGTAATAGTTCCTTATTTTGTGATGAGATCTTATGTTTCTTTATCATGGTAGTTATAGTTAGGTTCCTCCCAAGTGCCGAAGTATGGTGAATAGTAGGGTTGATGGGATTTTGTCTCTTTTCTTCCATTCTACTTAAGCTTGAGATTTAGAATTCCTAGTAGCATAATGCATATTTTGGAGTCTTTTGTGAAAAATGAATTTACATGATCCCTTATGATTTTTAAATATTTTCATGGGTTTATGATTATATGGAAAAATGAGCATTAATGACTTTGTCCTTCATGTTTGTATGCCTCTATAAGAAATTGCCTAAACGTTGTATGAGTTGAAGTGAGCTTGGTGTTATGTGGAGAAGGAAGTTCCTCAAATAAAAAATGACAATGTGAAGTATTGAAGCATGATGAGTTTGTAGTTGTTGTTCCTACTATCATGTTGTGTGGCTTTGTATATAGAATATATTGTCAAATGTATGGTTGTGGGCTGCTAGTATTGAGTCGTTCTCCTTGTATTGTTTAAGTGTAATTCGAGGACGAATATTTTCCAAATGGGGGAGTATGTAAGGACCCTCTGTCACATCCGGGGAGCACCCCCTAGACGTAAACGGCGTCGTCGTCCTCGGAGAGGACTAAGACTAGCCTTTTAGTTTACATCATTACATTCATAAGTTAAAAATGCAGAAAATTTAAAACTTTTCTATCTATCATGACGTTTTCATACACATCTCGCATACACATAATATATTCATATCGAGTATACATAGACCCTTCGTATAAGAAGATTACATGATCTTCTACTTTTATTGAACATAGATATATAAGATAATTAACATAGTATTAAAAGAGTGTCTCATCTCATAACAATCTACAACAAGAGTATATCAATTGGTCATATCCTATACATCAATCTAATAAAGCCACATATAGGCTATACAATCTTTAATACTCAAATGAAAAGGAAAAAACATAGAAGTCTTAAAACTAAAACAACTTCATTAGCTTGATAGTGGCATTTCCCTCGGAAACTGAGGACCTACCCAACTTGGATGAATGAGAATTCCAAGTCTTCTTAAAAGTCTTCTCAAGGGACTTCAACGACCGTAACCTAAAATGTTGGGGAAAAGGGAGAAAATAGGGTTAGCACATCACATGTACTATGTATGAGACCATATACACATACAATATCAAATCATGCTAAAAGGGGAAATTCCATTAAAACATGTTATTTTACTTTAAAACCCTTATGCACATTCAAGAACCAATACAAATCATTAATACATATCCATCAAGTCAATACCATGTACTATACAAGTCCAAACCACCTTAAGTCAAATCAAGTCACATGCATATCAACATACTTGAATCCATAATCAAATACAACTCTAAGATTAAGTCATAACATCACAAACATGAATAAGAGTTCATTACAACATAACCAAAGCAAGACCATTACTCATGAACGTGATTAAGTCCACTTGTGCAATGACTAAGCAAAGCCCCATACCCTTACTCAATCAATTAAACCTAACTAGAACCACAACGACCGGAACATAAAATGTTGGGGAAAAGGGAGAAAATAGGGTTAGCACATCACATGTACTAAGTATGAGACCATATGCACATACAATATAAATTCATGCTAAAAAGAGACATTTCATTAAAACGTGTTATTTTACTTTAAAAGCCTTATGCACATTCAAGAACCAATACAAGTCATTAATACATATTAATCAAGTCAATACCATGTACTATACAAGACAAAACCACCTCCAGTCAAATCAAGTCACATGCATATAAACATACTTGAACCCATAATCAAATACAACTCTAACATTAAGTCATAACATCACAAACATGAATAAGAGTTCATTCCAACATAGCCAAAGCAAGACCATTACTCATGACCCTCATTAAGTCCACTTGTGCAATGACTAAGAAAATCTCCATAACCTTACTCAATCAAGTAAACCTAACTAGAATCATAACCAATGTCCAACTTCACATATCTTATCATTAAAAGTACATGGCATCATACTTTAGCAATATAGACCAAACATATATTCAAAAGTAAATTCAACATCATAAGGTGCCATCAACATGTAACATCATCATATACGTATCATTTACATTTATAAGTACATACATACATAAGATCATCCTCCTAAGAATCCCTTCAAGGCAAACTAGTGCAATGTGTAGGTAGAGTCCCATACCCCTACCTAGACTAATCGAAACCCTTTAGATCATCCTAGTTAGAGTTCATTCATCACTTCATTTTACCTTTTGGGAACATCTTTCCTTAACCGACATAGACCATATGAGCTAATGTGGAATCCGTTGTCATGGAACCCTACACCAAAAGAAGGCTGACTACTTTCCAAGGTAGTACCAAAACATGAACATAGCAACTACGTGGATCCACTAGCTAGTATTCCTATGGGGGCAACATAGTTCAAGAACTAGGAGACATAGTTGGGACCCTCTTTATGCTACATGCATTGTAGTCTCCAATCTCATGAATTAGTGATCTTACCTTCCCTATGTGGGAAGCGACACTCCTCACTCTATTTCACGCAGTGCTAAGCTAGAGTCCCATTTTAAAATGTCTTTAAGCCTTTATTAACAATCATAGCTTAGTATAGGTCATAGGGTCTATCCCTTATATAATCATCATCATAGCTCAATAAGAATTGCATGAGTACTTTCCTTTCATTACAATTCATACATATAATGTTAGCACATTTACATAATGACATCATGATATGGAACATTGGTAAGTCATCACCATCCTTATAACGTTTACATCTTAGCTAGCCACTGACAAACCATAGATCTAGATTTTTCAATTCAACATCATACCAACCATAATCAATCCTATCACAAGGTATACTTCAATATAACTTCATCACTATACACAAGTAGTCATAATTGAAGTAAAGGGTTAAGATCACAAAACTGATCAATTCTCCTTCACAAGTCATCATCCATTGTTTTTCCATCAACCATCCAATTCAACCCAAAAATGGGTATAACACCATCACACAATATTAATTAACACTATAGCTAGATCAGTTACGTTACATCATCACTATCCTAATTCACTTCAATTACCTAGGGTTTGGGGAATAGGGTTCGTCAGGAATTCTTGAAGAAATAGATCCAATCCCAACAATACATTACCCTAGGAAGTCAATGAATGAATTAGAATAGATAAAACAAGTCTAACAATCAATACATTATTCAATTCCAATCAATTAATAATCAAGATCCAAGATTTAGGGAATTGGGAAAAAGAACATGATCTACATGATATTGCATCAATCGACATCAATTAACCAATAATCTACACTTAATTAGTCATAGGCAATCACAATTAATTATCAATTTGAAGTTTAGAA
Organism: Solanum lycopersicoides; assembly: GCA_022817965.1. Classification (NCBI taxonomy): domain Eukaryota; kingdom Viridiplantae; phylum Streptophyta; class Magnoliopsida; order Solanales; family Solanaceae; genus Solanum; species Solanum lycopersicoides. Next base: position 75,152 of record JAJJBR010002675.1, read on the forward strand.
GAAAACCCATTAGAATTGGAAAACCCTTGGAATTGGGTGTTTTAGAAATCAACATTGAAAGAACCTCTTGGGGAAAGGAATCCCAAGAGTGAAGAACTCATACCTTAATGAAGATTAATCCAAGAAAATTGAGTGAAATCCTAGAGGAATTGGTCTTCTTCTTCAAGCTTTCTTCTTCCTTCAATAGAGGAATAATAGAGAGAGAAACTAGAGAGAGGTGAGAGCTTTAGGGTTTTGATTTGGGGATTTGATTTGAGTGAGTAAATATGAGGGAAAATGATTGGAAATCAATATATAGACCCCCCATGAAATACCCAAAATACCCCTCACTTAAATTGACCCTTTAATGAAGTCAAACTCGAATTCAAATTTTCATATTTTTCTCCGGGAACAAGTCCGCGGCGCGGAGCTGTTACTGCATGATTTTCTAAATTAATTTTCGAGACAGTGGAGTCCTCTACCCGTCCGCGACGCGAAGTAGAGTTTTGACTAAAAGCCACCCATATCCGCGACGCGGACTTATTTCATCCATGTGTATTTTGGCTGCTTCTTTGGCAGCTTGCCATGCCAAGTTTCGGGACCTTTCGTGGACCCCTAAGGCAACCCTCGTTGGATCTAACCTGGACGTTTTTACTCTATATACATGGTTTTACCTATTTAAAGTCATTTTACAAGTTTTATACCTCATACACCACTCCTAAACCTTCCCGAAACTCAATGATGTTTCACTATTTCAATTAGACTAGCTTACGGACGTCTCAGACGTTTCTTGTCGTTTTGATTCTTAAACCTCCTAATGACTTATATACATTATTTTAGGCCTTAGTACAGTTTTACTAACCTTATATAAACATGGGAGGCTCTAGTTAAGGTCTTGCACTTTCAGAGTGTTAAGTTATCCCCCCTTAGGAACATTCGTCCCCGAATGACATGAAAATCTTTTGAAAGGAAGGAATTGACTCAAGACTATAAGACCAACCGACAATGATACATTTTAAGATGAATTACAATATCTATCATGGCATTTACACATATTGAGACTCCAATTACTACACATAAAGCTCAACATCAAAATATGAGGAATATTCCATCTCACAACAGCATGAGCTCAACATACAATATATGAGTAGACTATGACAAAACTCAACTTACCAACATGCTTAACATCATTTCATAGATACTCACCATATTAAAATGAACCTCATAGCTCAAAACAAGAAGAATTGCAAATTTTCAAGTCAATATGCACAATTTCACTGTAACTAGTACCTTTTTGCAAAACTTCACCAAAAATCAAAGCAACTTCAAATTTAGTCCTTATTTTGATTATTAGCAAGAACAACTAACCTTCATCAGTAAAGAGATGAGGATAATGAGACTTCATGTCAACCTCGGCCTCCCATGTTGCTCCCTCAACTAGGTGATTTCTCCATAACACTTTTACGGAGGCCACCTCTTTGTTCCTCAACCTCTTCACTTGACGATCAAGGATTTCAACCGGAACCTCCTCATTGGAAAGGTTATCCTTCACACAAAGACCCTCAATAGGAAGAATAGACTCGGCATCACTGATACACTTCTTAAGCATAGAAACATGGAAAACCGGATGAACCGAAGATAGTTCACTAGGGAGTTTCAACTCATAATCAACCTTACCAACCCTTTGCAAGATTTTATAGGGACCAACATAACGAGGACTCAACTTCACTTTCTTGCCAAATCTAACCACCCCTTTCATAGGCAAAATTTTCAAATACACTTTATCACATTCTTAAAACTCTAAATCTCTTATCCTATGGTCGGCATAAGACTTTTGCCGACTATAGGCTGTTTGGAACTTGTTCCTTATGATATGAGCTTTCTCCAAAGTCTTATAAATCAAATCGCGACCAAGAAGCGAAACTCGCCAACCTCAAACCACCCAATAAGAGACCTAAACCTCATACCATACAAGGCTTCATAAAGAGCCATACAGATGGATGAATGAAACTATTATTATACGATAACTCCACCAAAGTTAAATGCTCATCCAAATTTCTCTTAAAGTCAATGATACAAGCACTAAGCATATCTACCAGGGTTTAAATAGTTTGTTCTGCTTGACCATACGCTTGAGGATAAAATGCGGTGTTTAACTTCACTTTAGTACCCAAACCTTTTTGAAATAATCTCCAAAACCTAGATGTAAATTGAGCACCTCTATGTGATATGATGGACAAAGGAACCCCATGAAGACTCACTATATTGTCAATATAGATTCTTGCATAATCATCCGCCGAATAAGTAGACTTAACGGGAATAAAGTGAGCGGATTTGGTCATCCGATCTACTATTACCCAAATAGAGTCATATTGCTTTCAAGTTCGAGGCAACCCTACTTAAATATCCATGTTGACATCTTCCCACTTCCAAGTACGAATTTGGATTTCTTGTAGTAGACCACTTGGCTTTTGGTGCTCAGCCTTAACTTGTTGACAATTGGAACACTTTGCAACAAACTCTGCAATATCCCTTTTTAGGCCATCCCACCAAAATACCTCTCTATGATCATGGTACATCTTTGTAGAACCCGGATGAATAGAGTAACGGGCTGAATGAGCTTCCTCAGGGATCCTACTCCTCAAATCATCCACATTAGGCACAAACAATCTTCCTTGATACCTAAGAACAACATTTCCCCTTGGGAGAATGACTCATTCATCTTTCCAAAAATCGATTCTTTCAACTCCATCAACAATGGATCAAGGTGTTTCATAGACTTCACCTCAATCACCAAAGACGACTCGGAGTTATGATGTATTACCACACCACCATTTGGAGAATCTTCAATTCGAACCCCTAAATGAGCCAACCTATGAACATCTTTCACTAGGTTTCTCTTGGATTCATCCACATGGGACACACTTCCCATGGACAAAAGACTTAGAGCGTCCGCTACCACATTAGCCTTGTCGGGGTGATAGAGAACACTCATGTCATAGTCTTTTAACAACTCTAACCATCTCCTTTGCCGGAGATTCAACTCCTTTTGATTGAATACATATTGAAGACTTTTATGATCCGTATACACATCCACATGAACACCATAAATATAATGCCTCCATATTTTCAAGGCAAATACCACGGCCACTAACTCAAGGTCATGAGTCGGATAATTTTTCTCATTAACTTTGACTTGCCTGAAAGCATAGTCTATAACTTTTCCATGATGCATAAGAACACACCCCAACCCAATTCGGGATGCATCACAATAAACCACGAAACCTTAGTACCCTCCAGTAGGGTGAATACCGCAGCGGAAGTAAGCCTATTTTTCAACATTTGGAAGTTCTTTTCACATGCTTCCGACAACTCTAATTTCATATTATTTTGGGTCAAGGTCGTCAATGGGGAAGCAATGGATGAAAACCCATCGACAAACCTTCTATAATCACCGTCTAGGACTAAGAAACTCCTAATATTCGTAGGAGTCAAAGGTCTAGGCAAATTTTTCACCGCTTTGATCTTCCTTGGATCAACCTCAACTCCCCTACTAGAGATTATATGACCAAGAAACGATATCGAACTCAACTAAAACTCACATTTGTTATACTTGGCAAATAATTGTTGTTCCTTAAGAACTTGTAAAACCACTCTCAAATGGTCAATGTGTTCACCCTCATCCTTTGAATATACCTAAATGTCGTTAATGAAGACAATGACAAATGAATCTAGGTAACTTCAAAACTCCCTATTTATTAGGTCCATAAACGCCGCCTGAGCATTAGTGAGACCAAAGAACATTACTAAGAACTCATAGTGACTATACCTAGTCCTAAATGTTATCTTGGGAATATCTTCACCTATCACCCAGTGTTGGTGATATCCCGATCTCAAGTCAATCTTGGTAAAGTAATTCGCACCTTTGAGTTGATCAAATAAATCATCAATCCGAGAGAGAGGATACTTGTTCTGGATTGTGACTCTGTTGAGTTGACGGTAATCGATACACATTCTAAGGCAACCATCCTTCTTCTTCATAAGCAATACAGGAGCACCCCATGGATTAATACTAGGCCGGATGAAACCCTTGTCTAGTAAGTCCTTGAGTTGAGCCTTCAACTCTTTCAATTCGGCCGGAGCCATCCGATAAGGAGGAATTGAAATGGGTTTTGTATCCAGTTACAAGTCGATACCAAATTCAATTTCCCCTTCGGGATGAATATCGGGAAGATCATTAGGAAAGACCTCCAGAAATTCCCTCACTACGGGGACCGACTCAATAGGAGGGACCTCGAAGTCTAAATCTTTGACTCTCACAATATGGTATAAGCACCCTTTAGAGATCATCTTACAAACTTTCAAACAAGAAATTATACGACTTCTAGGAATAGAATTTACCCCCTTCCATTCTAAAACGGGCTCATTTGGAAAGTTAAACTTCACTACCCTCGTTCTACAATCTATTGACGCAAAGCAAGCATACAACCAATCTATACCCAAAATGACATCAAAATCAAACATATCATGTTAGTTCAATATGAGTAACTCTATTGGGCAACATGATAGGACAATTTCTATATACTCTCTTAGAAACACCCGACTCACCCACCAGGGTAGTCACCATAAAAGGTTCATTCAAGATATCGGGTAAAATATCAAGCTATTTAGCTACTAGAGGAGTAAAAAATGACAAATTTGCACCGGGATCAAGTAAATCATATACATCAATAGATAAGACTTTCAACATACCGGTCACCACATCGGGAGAAGTCTCTTGCTCACCCCTAGAGCGGAGAGCATAGAAGCGATTCTTGTTTGGAGAATCAACATTCGAACCACTTGCTTGTCCACTCTCCGTGTTTTTCCCCTTCATATATGGGCAATCTCAAACTTTGTGTCCACTTTTACCAAAACCAAAACAATTATCCAATCCTTTAAGGCAATCACCATTATGCTTCTTGCCACACCTTCCACAAGTTGGCTTGTTAGTTTGTGAACTAGTGCTCCTTCCCTTTTGAGGATTATGGTTAGACACCCTATCATCACGAGCCTTAGGTAACTTGGAAGGAACTTTATTAGATAACCTCTTCTTGAACTTAGGCTTGTCTTGGATATCAAGCCTACCCTTTAAGGAACTACCATCAAAAGACCTTTCCCTTTGAGCATCCCTACTCTTTCTCTTAACCCTTGTCTCCTCCACTTGTTGAGCATGAACCATGAGATGAGAAATGTTCATATTATCATGTAGCATAGCGGAACGACAGTCTTCTTTCAAGTCATTCGACACTCCCATCACAAAGCGGCTTATTTCATCCGTAGGGTCGAAAACCAAACAACGAGCATACTTTGACAATTTAGTAAATTTCAAAAAGTAGTCAAGTACACTCCTACCTCCTTTACGAAGGTTGATGAATTCTTCTACTTTGGTTTCCCTCTTCTCTCTATGAAAGAATCGATCAAGAAAAGCCTTATTGAAAATCTCCCATGTCACCGGTCCACCCCTTAAAGGCCTATTGTCTCTCCATTGGACGTACCAAGTTAGGGCCAAATCTTTGAGTTTGTAAGTGGATCACTCGGCTTTCTCACTAGTAGCCAACCCCATAGCATATAGAATATTGTAGATCTCATCAATGAACTCTTGGGGGTATTTTTCAACTTTGGACCCATAGAAAGTACGGGGATTCATCCTAGTGAAATCCATCAAACAGGAGGCCATGGTGCTAACTTGTTTGTTTCCTCGGGGTACCACCCCCTGATTAGATTGGGCCATCATGGCTTGCGCTTGAGTAGTGACGGAAAAGTCAATTAACAATGCATTCATACAATTCATACATAACATCACGTAAGTCTTACTTGCATACATGTACTAATCTTATTCATTCTTGAAGTTCACTTGTGCAATGCATGGGTAGTGTCACATCCCGGTAGCACCCCCTAGACATAACCGGCGTCGTCTTCCTTGGAGATGACTAGGAATAGCCTCTTAGCATTCATCATTACATTCATAGCTTAAAAATATGGAAAATTTAAAACTTTTCATCTATATCTACTTCAGGAGGTTTAATTAGACCTCTCTCTAACACATAATATATTCATAGCGAGTATACATAGACTCCTTGTATAAGAAGATTACATAGTCTTCTACTTTTATGGAACATATCTATATAATATACACAATATAGTCTTAAAACGGATGTCTCATATCAAACCATCTAAACATGATAGAATAACATGGGAATAGCCCTTACACAAATGTATAAATGCCACTTAGGGCTTACAACAATATCTTGGAACAACAAGAGTGAAATGATCGTCTTTAGATTATAACAATGAATCATAGCTAAAGTAAGAACAAGGCTTTATCCTCGTACTTGAGGACATACCCATACTTGGAGAATTATTCCAATCCTTCCTTCAAAAGTGGCCACGAACCCTTCAACGACCAGAACCGAAAATGTTGGGGAAAAGGGGAGAAATGGGGTAAGCACATCACTTGTACTAAGTATGGAATCATATGCACATACAACATAGAAATCATGCCAAAAAAACATTTATTCAAAAGCATGCAAAGTCACTTTGAAAAGAGGTTATGAACATTCAAGAACCAATACAGGTTAATAAGCACACATTCCTTAAGTCAAGATCATGTACAGTACAAGACCAACAATATCAAGTCTAGTCAAGTCAACAAGCATATCAATATAATTGAGCACATTGTTAAGACTACTCTAACATCCAGTTGTAATATCAAAAATCATGCATAAGAGTTCATGACATCATAAGCTAAGCAAGACCACTACTCATAAGCCCCCATTAAGTCAACTAGTGCAATGACTAAGTAAGGCCCCATAACCTTCATCAATCGAGCAAACCAAACAGGACCATAAGCAATGCCTAAGTTTACATACCATAACATCAAGAATACTAATCATCATTTATACCAATGGAGACCAATAATATATACATAAGTTAAACCAATATTACATAGTTCCATTAACATGTAAGATCAACATATACATATCATTTACATTTATAAGCATATCAGTACATAAGAATATCTCTCTAAGACCTCTCAAGGCTAACTAGTGCAATGTATAGGTAGAGTCCCATACCCCTACCTAGACTAAGCAAAATACCTTAGGTCATCCTTGTTAGGGTACACTTTATTACTTCACTTTAATTTTGGGAACACCTTGCCTTAACTGACATAGACCAAATGAGCTACTGTGTAATTCGGTGTCATAGAACCCTACACCGAAGGAAGGTGGACTACTTCCCAATGTAATACCAAAACATGAACATAGTATCTAGGTGGATCTATTAGCTAGTATTCCTATGGGGGCAACATAGTTCAAGAACTAGGAGATTTATTTGGGACCCTCTTTATGCTACATGCATTGTAGTCTCCAATATAATGAGTACAATAGTGATCCTACCCTCCCTATGTGGTAAGGGACACTCCTCACTTCTAGTTCACTTGGTGCAAAGTTTGAGTCCCTTTTGAAATGTCTTTCATTGATTATCATAACTTTGTTTAGGTCATCGGAGACTACTCCTTAAATAGTCATAGTCTTTAGCTCAATAGGAATTACATGAGAACATCCTTACAGTGCAATTCACACATGTGAGGTTAGCACATTTACATCACCATATCATAATAAGGCATATAGGCAATTCATCACCAACCTTATATCATTACATCCTAGCCAACAACTCACAAGCCATAAATCAAGAAATTTCTCTTCAACATCATACCAAACCAAATAAATCTTATCATAAGGTATACTTCAATGCAACTAGATAACTAAACACAAGTAATCATAATTGAAGTAAATGTTTGAGATCACAAGGCTTACCCCAATCTCCTTCACAAGTCATCATCCAAGGTTTTACCATTGACCATCCAATTCAACCCAACAATGGGTTTAATATTATCAAACAATAGTAATAAATACAATGATGAAGTCATTCGAATCACTATAGATCAATTCAACACTAGTTCATAACCTAGGGTTAGGAACTTAGGTCAATTTCATGATCTACTTCACATACTAGGTTAATTTATCAAGAAGTAGCATAATTGAATCATAATAAATCATAATCTAAGTATAATAACCAAATGAAACCATAGACAATACAATTTAGAAGATAAAATCCGTAATAGAAAGAAACCTACATGAAACTCATCTTTTTGAAATCAATTTTTGAATAACCCTTTGGGGAAAGGAATCCCAAAGGTGAAAGGATCCCATACCTTGTTAATTGTTGAAGATTGGAGGAGAAAATCACCCTTATTTATTCCCTAAAGACCTTGACCTAGCCCTTTAATGGTGTACTTCTTTGGAGAGAGAAAGTAGAGAGAAGGAAGAGCAATTCGGGTTTGGGAATTGAGAGGTGTTAAGTGAGGATTTATACTTAGGGTAGGTTATATAGTTAATTAACTAACATAATTAACCAACCCCTAATCACTAATTAAACCCCTAAATAACTCACTTAATTAAATGACCCAACTAAAACTCACTAGTGAAATTGAAAGCCTGGCCTACAAGACCACGATCTACGGTCCGTAGGTCTGTTGACGGGCCTTGGGACCAACCGTCCTGAAGATCCCTCGTTTTGATCAGAGAGTTTAAAAAAAGGCCTTTTGGGAAAATGGATAAGTGACCATCGACGGAGGCAATCGACGCCCCGTCGATTGGACCACCCCTCATCGCCTACAACCATTGTTGCACACTGTCTTGTGACAACTTCTTTGCCAAAATGGAAGGGTCCTCTTTAAGAACCCGTTGGTTGGTCCTTGAGGATTCGTACCCAGACGTTTAGACCGTAAAACAACTCTATTACGTGTTATACACCTTACTACCAAATTTTATCAATTTACAACTCTTAAAACATTGTCAAATAGGCTAAGGCACGCTAGCACCTTTTGCACTATTCTACGAACGTCATGGGCGTTCCTTGACGTCTTAAATCTAAAACTTCCTAAATGATTTTTATTTATTATTATTGACCTTAAAATAGTGTTATAGCCCTTAGACACTCATGTGAGACTACAAATTAGGTTTTATACTTCTGGAGTGTTACAAGTAGGGGCCATAATCCTACCTATACTAAGTAATCATCTCAAGGAGTTGTGATTAGAGTCCATAATCTTATCTTAGTTCATTACTTACTTTGGGAGACATATCCATAAACGACATAGACCATGTGAGCTACATGGAATCCATTGTTCTCCTCCACATCGAAAAGAGAGTGTTAACACTTGCCTAAGGAGGAACCAATGACACATAATTATCTAGGTGGTACCCACAAGCTATAACATACGTGGGCACATAGTTATGCAACATGGAGATTGCACCTAGAAACCTTGACTTACTAGCGTAGAGGATTCCATCTCATGAGTCAACATCTATGTTGGGAACCCGGACTTGCTAAATGTGAAGGTTGTCTCGTGGGAAGCCGAACTTACTAAATGTGAAGACCCCACTATCACTTATCATGTTCACTCGGTGCTAGGCTCTAACTCCCTTTTGAAATATATTTAAGCTTTTAGTGTGTTAATACATAAAGAAGGCTTTAGGAACTTGCTTCTTCATACATCATATAGCTCAATGGTTTCCAAGATTAGCATGTCCTTCCATCATAAATGTAACAACCCTAAAAATGAATAGGATCAAGACTTAGGTTTTTCAAGAATGCTTGCGATTAGACCAAGGTCCACACGTATTGATACGCGTAGAACCAGACCTCAGAACCCTTACTACGACCAAGCCAACTAACTTGGGGAGTTAATTGAGCTTGGAAAGGTTGGAACCAACCATGTGAGGCTCGCGAAAACGAAGATTTAATTGAAAGAGTTTTTACCGGACTCAAAAGAAGAAATCTTAAGTTTTGAGGGTCCAAGGGTAAAATGGTCTTTTCCAAACCAAGGGTAATATTGTAATTACCCTGAGGAACAAATTAATTAATAAATTAATTTATTTATTTAAAGCATTTCGGGTGGGGCAACCCGAATTGACCCATTTTTCGCAAATGGGGTCACTCGGGTTCGAGCCCCACTAGAAGCAAGATTTAACTTGCTTTTATTTTAATTTGTTAACTTAATTTTTAATAAATAATTAATATTAGCTGATTTAGGAAAAAGAACTCAGATTTTTATTAATTTGACTAAGTCCTACCCACAAGTCCTATTTCTACTAGACCACTATCTCCTATCTCCCATTCTCTTTTCACGTCAATCTCTCTCTCTTTCACTCTCTTTTCTTGGCTGCCAAACGTGTTAAAACAATCAGAAAAAAAAAAAAAAAAAAAACAAGTAAAGGCAAAAGTTCATCAAGAACTTGAAAGATAGAAACTCAAAAGGAAAATAATCTCAAGAACAAAAGGTAAAGGTCAATATCTAGACGAATTCTTGCTTGTTCTTTCGGTGTGTGGACTGAATTGTGGAGAAGTTCTTGGGCAGCTTTCTGGACATTTAGCAAGAAAACAAAGGTATGGGTCTTCTTACTCTTGGTCCCTTTCCCAAGAGACCCCTAAGACTCAGTATATTCGGCTCAAAAACTAAGGTTGTTTCCCCCGTTGCATATCCCTGTCATTAGCTCCCAACGAATGTAGGTTGGTATGAATGCTGGTAGACTTGGGATTATGTGATGTTTGTGCTGAATGTTAATGTGTTGGATGTACGTTAATTTATGAAAAGACAAACCATGTGTGTGTTCGAATTAAGAAAAATATATGGCATGTGTTGAGTTTCGGCCTAGAGGCTTGAAATTGTAAATGTTATGTTTGTTGTTTTATGTACGCCAATTGAAATAAATTGTGATGTTCATGTGACATGAAGTGTGGCTGAATTGAGGAGTAAACATCTTGGTTAAGAATTCGTGAAGAAAAAATGTATTAAAGAATGTACCAATTGTACTATGTATTGCTCTATAAATTCACGAACAAATGGAGATAAAAATGAGTAAAGAAGTTACCTTAAATTTCCAGCATTATGTTGATATATCTCTGCCAATTTAAGTTGTTTAGAATGTTAAGAAAAATAAAGAAAAATAGGTGAGGTCATTGAGGGTCGAACCCGAGACCTAACCCCTTTAAAATCCCCCAAAAAAATTAAAGAAGAAAAATTTATATGGTGAGGGGGATTCGAACCGTGTCATGGCTGGGAAATAAGTGTGAAAAAAAAAGAAAATAAGAAATGAGAGGGGTGGGATTCGAACCCACACCCTCTCGGTTAGAAACCAAAGAAAAGGAAAAAATAAAAATATGAGAGGCGTGGGAATCGAACCCACGACCTCTATGCGGATGAGGGAGATAAAAATAAATGAAATGAGGCTGTGGGGATTCGACCCCACAACCTCACAGTCAACTCAATCAGTCAACTCTTAAAAGGGAGAATAAAATAAAGAGGTTGTGGGGGTTCGAACCCACAACCTCTCGGCCTTAAGCGAATGGAAGGGAAAGGAAAATAAAGGAGAATTTTAGTGTGGCTGGGGACTCGACCCGGGTCCCAAAGTCTCCCATGGACCGAAACAAATAAAAGAAAAACGAAAATGGGGTTGTGGGGGCTTGAACCCACAACCCATCGGCCAATGCAAGAAAAATTTTAAATAGACAAGTAACCCTTCAATGTAAATATTGTGATTTGACTTAGAGTTAAAATATTATGAATATTAGAATGAAATCAATTAATAATGTAAAGGACATTCAATTGATTCAAGACTTGGGATTCCTTGCCCAAACTTCCGTTTGATACATAAGTCATACGTGAACAAATCATCCAAGAGTAATGCCATCTACTTAGATCGAAATCAAGATCTTGGCATATATACAAGATACATAAATATTGTACTATAAAATCTTAGGAATGTATGAGTCACTTAATGAACTACGAATGAAGCCTCATGGCTTGTATGTATGGACACATAAGTCTAATATACATTCAAATATAAGTGAACCTAAGATGTATGAAATGAAATGATGAACCCTAGAAGGGTTAAGTATGAGTGTAAATACACTAAATGTCCAAGTGCATTGGCATATGATGAGATGAACAATGAAATGATGAAATGAACATTCACATAATAAGAATTGAGTAACTATGAAAAAGCAAAGGTGCTAATGATAATGAATGTGGTGACAACATGATATGAGGCTAATGTATATAATGAGAGCAATCTCAAATGAGCCTAAGTAAATGTTACCAACACGTACTCACCTATGAGAGTGTAAGATAATGAAGAGACCAATATCTATGAACACTCTAATGAGAGTATTGAGCTTAACACACTTAATACGAATGATGAGATGAGAAATCATCCAATGAGCTATGATGTCCTCATACTAGAAGTCAGCTTCCATGACGTATGAGATGAATGAAATGGAACTTTATACTGAGCACCGATAGACTAGCTATGAGCAGTGATGCCTTCTTTCGGGAAGGGCGGAGGTTCACGTAACTCTCATGAGATGAGACCGTCCGGCTTGCCGGGTATGGGTCTCATTATATCTCCTAGTCTTTGAACCTATACTGCCAATATAGGGATCTGGCGGGGTTAAATTCCCATGTACGCTAGCATGTTATTGGATCACTTTGGCCGGTGATTCCACCTCTTTTCGGTGTGTGGGAGACACTGGATTTCATGATGCTCACATGATCTATGTCGGTTAAAGTTAAAGTTCCCAATGAATGAATGAGGCCAGCCTCAAATGATGCACATAACGAAATGAATGATACCAAAGGTGTTAGGATAGGATAATCAAAAGGTGAGTTAGATTCAAGTAATGACATTAGGTCATTCTTGGTCATTGCACAACGAACCTAATGAAAGTCTTAAACTACATCCTAGGCATAACTGGTGTTTACACTAGTCTATGAATGAAATGAAATGGAGTACGTATGAATGAACGAAGCAGACTCTGTGTTTTCTAATGAGGACTCCCTAGTTGAGGTCCCATATGTTGAGCCCTCATTTTAGAAA
>JAJJBR010002676.1:0-31412 GCA_022817965.1 Solanum lycopersicoides
ACACATACAAAACTAAATATATCATAAGAATTAAGTGATAAATTTGTTCATTATATATACTTATGGTGAATTTGAACACACGTGACTAAGATTTATCTCAATTTTTATATGCATAACAAATGCGAATTTTTAACCTCAATCACATACGTCTGAATTGTTCTCAATATACCATGAGTCCACTAGATATAGATTTTGGGTTGGATCCTTTGTTTTGGGCCAGGCCAATTTCGTTTTCTTTGTTTTTTGAAAGCTTACACCTTACATAAGGTATAATCAGACCTCGTTATAATGATAACATTTATATGAAAATTTCATGACATTCATGATTAGGTAATTGTTATGTATGCATATCGAAACTTGACGTTTAGATATTTAATTGTTATAAACAAAAATATACATAAAATTAGTTTAGTTGTATCAAGAAGAAGAAGAAATGTATTTGTTGATCAATCAAACAAACAAAAAATAGAATAAAAGAAAGAGTGAATATAGTTCAATTTTTTGTCTTTTATATTCGTACTAAAAATTTACTGTGCATGATATTAATGACTTTATCATAATTTTTAAATATTTTATTTTTATACATAATATATTCCTATTATAGAAGAATAATTTCACAAAGAGTGTATCACTAATTCACTATAACGAGCCACTTATGTTATAGTGAAATAAAATATAACATCAAAAATCAACTTTGAAGTAGATCAAGCTGTTATAATACAACATCGTTATAATGAATGACTATTATAACGAGAGGAGCAAAGTATAACATCAGAATCGATTTTGAAGAAATATAATATTATATACATATTTCGAAGAAAATCAGATTTGTTGTAGTGAATTGTTATTATAACGAATAACTATTTTGTTATTCAACGAGAAAAGTAAAATGTGTCATCAAAATTCAATTTTAATGAAATTTAGGTTGTTATAACGTGAGGAGCAAAATATAATATTCAAATCGATTTTGAAGAATATAACATTAAAAGTATATTTCGAAGAAAATTAGGTTATTATAGTGAATTATTGTTATAATAAATAACTATTTAACGAGAAAAGTAAAATATATCATCAAAGTTCGATTTTGATGAAAATTAGGTCGTTACAACAAAATGTTAGTTATAACCGTGCGTTGATTATATTTATAACGAATGACTATTATAACGAGTTTTGACGGTATAACCTTGTCCAAGCCCATTAGAGCCCAAAAATCCAAACAGGCTTTTTTTCTTTCCTTTTAAATAAAATCTTTGGCGAAACCCTAATTTCTTCCTCCCTATCTCTTCCTCTTTTTGCAGAAAACTCTTCAGCTTCACTTTTCTTCAACGAAATCAAATGGTATGTTTCTGTTTATCTCTAATTATACCTTATTTTTATCGTATTATATTCGTTAATGGTGTTTTAAATGTTAGTTAATTGGATAATAATGTGTGTTTGCTTGAATTTCTTAGATTAATTCTTAATTAGCAGTGATTTTTATGTTAATATATGGAGTAATAGCTCAATTGTGATGAAATAGTAGTTCTAGTTTGTGTTTAAGTAGTAAAAATCTGTTCTTTTTGTAAATCTGAATGACTAATTACCAGAAAGATAATTTGATGAGGTGAGTTGAGCTGTGAGGGCTCAGGTTCGAATCCTGGGTGTGTTAAAAGATTGATTTTTTCCTATTTGTTTGAGCTTTGGGGGACAGTGATATTTGTGGACTCCATGATTGTAAAAAGAAATTCAATATAATGGGTTGGGTTGAGCCGTGAGGTCTCAGTGTTCATGCTTTGAGTGATTACTACCCGTTGACGCCATGGTTGTAAAAAGAAATTCAATGTAGTGGGTTGAACCGCGAGGTCTCAGTTCAAATCCCTGGTATGGTAAAAGATTGGTTTTTTCCTGTCTGTTTGAGCTTTGGGGGTCAGGGTTACCTGTGGACACCATGATTGTATAAGAAATTCAATGTAGTGGGTTGAACCGCGAGGTCTCAGGTTCAAATCCCTGGTATGGTAAAAAGATTGGTTTTGTCCTGTCTGTTTGAGCTTTGGGGGATGGGGTTACCTGTGGACACCATTATTGTAAAAGAAATTCAATGTAGTGGGTTGAGCTGTGAGGTCTCAGATTCAAATCCTGGGTGTGTTAAAAAGGTTGATTTCCCCATCTGTTCAAGCTTTGGTGGACAGTTTTACCTATTGACACCATGGTTATGTTATGGTTTTAAAAAAGAAATTTAATGCTGTGACCGGTCAAATCCCGGGTGTGGTAAAAAAGATTGATATTTTTGCATCTGTTCAAGTTTTGGGGGAGCTTGGGGGACAGTGTTACTCGTGGATGCCATGGTTGTAAAAGAAATTCAAATAAATAAATTAATTCTCTCAGAATTTCTTATGTGTTTTTTATCAAAATGTTTTTCAGATTATCCCAGAGAAAAACAGGAGAGAGATCTCCAAGTACCTCTTCCAAGGTTTGGTTTTAATTATTTCTTTCTGTTTTCTTTTGTATTGGATGCTTTGGAGATCTTTGAAATGATGTTGGTATTTATTGCGAAATTTACATTTATGCGTTGTAGAGGGAGTATGCTTTGCTAAGAAGGACTACAACTTGGCGAAACATCCTAACATTGATGTGCCGAACCTACAAGTGATTAAGCTGATGCAGAGCTTTAAGTCAAAGGAGTATGTGCGCGAGACCTTTGCTTGGATGCACTACTACTGGTATCTTACCAATGATGGCATTGAGTTCCTCAGGACTTACCTCAATCTTCCTTCTGAAATTGTCCCTGCCACATTGAAGAAGTCTGCCAAGCCCCTTGGTCGTCCCATGGGTGGACCTCCAGGCGATAGGCCCCGGTAAATTTCACAACCATATGTGTAGCTTGATTGAAATAAAAGTTTCTCAAGTGATTGATTTGATTTTGATGTATGTCCGTTGTATTTTTGCAGTGGACCACCAAGGTTTGAGGGTGATAGGCCAAGGTTTGGTGATAGGGATGGTTATCGTGCTGGTCCAAGAGGTCCCCCTGGTGAATTTGGAGGTGAGAAGGGTGGAGCTCCAGCTGACTACCAGCCCGCATTTAGGGTAAGTCAAAATACTTTTCCTTTACATTATTGTGTCAGATTTTCCGAGCATGTTTTGTATTGAGGAGTGAAGGTAACGATATAGCAATCATTTTTTGTTTAGTTTAAATTTCGTCTTAGTACATTAGCAAAGCCGATTTTAGTTGCTCTCAGGTCCTCACCAAGATCTCTTTCATTTTTTTCTGTTTAACTAAAGTCACTTCCCTTTATTTTAGAGGAATTGAAATGGGGAAAACATACGATGGCAAAAGATTCTTGCGATACTCTGGTGTGCCAATGTGCCTTTCTACTTGCCGAATTGTAAAATCCCCATGTTATTATCTTGTGTTTCCTGCTTGATGCATTTGGTACTTGCCAATGGGATAAGGATTCACCTGGATATTGCACCGTAGTGAATTTCATTCAGATGTCCCTGTACTAGTTCTCTTCGATGCTCAACTTCCCATATTGCCTATATCGTTTTAATTTTTCCCCCCTCCCTCTTTTCTTACAGAAGCCGGCAAGTGCATTTCAGGGTGCTGATTTTTAAGTACCTTTGCTATAACGTTGTCTGCCTCGTTTCTTATTTTGCTATTGACCAATATGTGATTTGCGTGACAATTGAATGGTGGAGATGTTCTCTATTCAAAAGAATTCGTTTAGTGGGACACTAATGCTCTCTACTATTATGGTTTCTTTTGGTTGATACAACACCAATCTTGTGGATGCTTCTCTTATTTGATCAAAACTAAGCTGAAGTATGAACATCTAATCTTGTGTTGATTAAATCTAAACTATAATTTTGTACTTGTAGGGTGGTGGTGGAAGACCTGGATTTGGTCGTGGAGCCGGAGGTTTCGGTGGTGCACCCCCTAGTTCAAGCTCCTAGGTTTCTATTGTTTTATCCAAATTTTGATCATCAAATGTTGGACTCAACTTGACTATTATTCTCTCCTTTAAAACAATGTGCCATGCAGGCAATTTCATCTATCTTATATCTTTAATGAACTACTATAAGATTCACATATTCTGGTCATTGTTTTATGGTCCAACAAAACACTTTGCAATTTGTTTCATTGATAGATCAGTTATTGATGTTTGCGTCAGGATAGACTCTATGCTTTAGGATTGATATAATTTTCCTCGAATTTCATGTGAACGTGGGATATTTTGTGCCCCAGATTTCATGTGAATTTAAATAAGTGTCAGATCAATGTAGGTTGACTTATAGTATTTAAGTACTCATCTGTTCCCCACTTGCAGAATGTACTGACACAACTACACCAAATAAATGTAGCTTTAACGATAAATTAATTCGAGACACGATAAATTTATAGCTAATTTCATATTTTCTATCGTGAGCAAGAAGATTTTTTAATATATATCAAGTGATGAAAAAGACCAATTAGTACAATAAGATATATATCTTCTTTGAAACTTGTCACACATTGTGAAAGAATTATATTGAATTTATTTGTATATAACCTAGTTTGAGTTTGATTAAGCAAGTACCTTAAAAAAAGTAGTGTTTTAGGCTTTAAAATTCTCTATGTACTCTTGATCGAGTTTGTTACACGAGATTTACTTAGTGCAATTTAGCATATTATTACATTAGAGTTAAATCTACCTTTTTCTTTTGCGTGCTCAAAGAATAGCGATTGCAGAATAAAAAAAGATAATGATAATTTATATTACAAACTTATCATAACATGGCTAGCAAGCTTCTTATAAAGGGGTAGAGTATTGTTACTATTTTTTTTTTTAAAAAAGTATGGAACAAATGATACTATAGAACATGCAAGACATTCATAAAACCAAAAATGAAATATAAAAAAAATGTTGACAAAGTAATTAATTAATTTAAGAATTCATCTGTTTTCCACTCTTGTCAGAAAATAATTAAATTCATTTACTATACCTAACCAAACTAAATAAATGCACTCATAAATATTCAACCTGTACTTTCCTCTTCTTCTTTTTAATTTTATTATTATATTCCTTCATTTTACTGGGCAATATACTGAAAAACACAAAGGAATTAGCTCTGTGTAACACCAAAAATATATATGGAGAAACTCAAACTACAAATATATTTAATCCAAACTCTATGTTTACACAAAAAAATATATAAATTTTCGTTACTTATTTTCTTGTGTTCGGTAATATTTTTTTCGAAAACATCATGTTCAACTCTTTCATTTAATTTTTATGGATTATCTTGTCCCTCAGCTGAATTAATAGTGAAAAATACTGTAAGATCAGCTTCTTCTATGGATCCAACTATACCTGGGAAACTTCTTCGTCTTCTTTTTCATGATTGCTTTGTTGAGGTAATTTTTATTTAGTAACTTTTATGCATTATGCTCTTATGAAAAAAATAAATTATAATTAATATTCAATTAACAAGTCACAATAGATTGGTAATATGAAATAGTAGCAAAATCAGAAATTTCGCTAGATAATATGACATGTGTCATTTATATACAATTAACTAATAATTAATTTGCATGCAATTAAGTTAGGAGTGTATATTCTCACTTTAATTTACGCTTTAGGTAAATTTTATTGATCTGATGTAAACATTAAATAAAGGTTTATCCAAATAAATTCGATAAAGTTCTTAAATTCTTTCTCAAATAATACTTCTGATCTTAATTTACATGACATCATCTGATCAAGCATGAAGTTTTATAAATAAAATATATACTTAAAAAACATTGTGGTCTAGACATATTTGTATAATTATAAATTATCTCATTTAAGCAATTAAATAATTTTCAATATAAAAAAGTGATATTAATCATTTTCAAGAAGATAAATTATAGCAAATGACGTAATATTTTATCATATATGAAAGATTGATCAATTTATTTATTTTAAATAATAGGTTCTTCCGTCTACCCTTGTCCACTTAAGTATCAAACTTTACTTTGTGTTGAGTAAGATTAAAAGCTCGTGATTTGCATTTAACTCACACATCTGATATTATATATTGCGCTCTTACTACTAGATAAAAAAAAAACCGAGGCTAAAATATTGAGGAAGATTATAATATTTTTAATTTTTTTTTAGGGTTGTGATGCATCTATATTATTAGAAGGAAATGGAACAGAAAGAAGTGATCCAGCAAACAAATCACTTGGAGGATTTTCAGTAATAGAAAATGCCAAAAGAGTTTTGGAAATATTTTGCCCTTTTACGGTTTCTTGTGCTGATATTGTTGCTTTGGCCGCTAGAGATGCTGTTGAATTCGTATGTTCTTCTAAAACTTATTGTAACCCCCTCCCCCCCCCGCCCCGCCTCAAATTGCTCGTAATTAACATAATTTTTTTAAAATAAGTTGTCATTAATAAGGATTTATTAGCCATGAAGTAATTTTTATTGTTTAGCGATATAAGTTATCCATCATTGATTTCTATTTTTTTTTATAGTGTGTTTTTGTTTGTTTAATTAATGTGTGATGGTTTTTATGTTATTTTTATGTGACATGTTTAATTTTGTGATAAAAGAAATTGTTTAGTTTGTCGCTAATAGAAGTCTGATGTTTAAATAGAAAAGGATATAAGAATAAGTTCATTATTCATCGAGTTTTGACTAGTATACATTAGTTGGTCTTCAAGAATTTAGATCAAGATCGAGAAAAAAAAACTATTGTACTTATCATTACAACCTTTTTAATTACATTTTAAACATGTTTGATACGTATTTTTGTTTGAAAACATAGAGAACTTTCTGTATTAGAGAAAATTAAATGCTTTCATATTTTTGACTGATTCTTGTTATTATTCGAGATTGACTTGTTGAAAATGTTTTTGATGTTTCGATGAAAATGTTTGTTCGAAATTCTTTAACAGTAAATTTGTTTGAGACTGAAACGTTAATTGTTGTTATTTTGATGATTATAAAAACAGGCAGGAGGGCCAAATGTTCAAATTCCAACAGGAAGAAAAGATGGAAGAATTAGTTTGATAACAAATGTGAGACCAAACATAGTGGACACAAGTTTCACAATGGATCAAATGAGTAATATTTTTACTATAAAGGGACTTTCTTTAGATGATCTTGTTATCCTATCAGGTACATACATTATATTATTTAATTACGCGATTTATTTTTTATCGATCTTTAATTTTTATCCTTAAGAAATCGAACTTTTAAAAGGTGCCAATAATTTCTAAGGTGAGAAGACAAAGTCATAATGTATGTACTCATAGGGTCACAAAACTTTATGAGTAGATAGTACTAAAATTTAAGTAGGGTTACAAGAATTTAAAGTCATTTATTTCTCATATTTGATAATAACTATGACTCAATTCCATATAAACCGTAATATTAGATTAAAACGTTTACTATACAATAAAGTTACTCAATTTAGCGATAAATTTAATTATTTTTCCGTGAAATAATGCTTAGATATGTAAAAAAACAGATCGAATTGCACGTGTTTTTGATCTTAAATGTAAATATATAGTGATCCATATATATACATATTATATTTGTTTAATTCGATATGAAATGAACTTATAATCATATACTATCGATTTCAGTTTACTCATTTCATTTAAGACGTGAAAATTGGAATTTTTTTCATTTTATTTCGTCATATTTCGATAAGAATTTTTATAATGTGAGAGATATATACTGAAAACGAATTAGCAATATTTTTTCATTATTGTTGTTTCTTATACTTCAATTATCTTTTGCTATTTAATATGTTGCTACTCCATCATAATATTTATTCTCTTGCAATCTTCTGATTTTTTTTTCTTGAATCGAGAATCTATCAAATACAGTCTATCTATCCCACAAAGGTAGATGTAAATTTCGTTAAAAATATCTAAGATTTAATATATATGTATGAAAAAGAGTTTTTAACCGATCGACACACATGATATAATTTTTCGATGAAAAATGTCTGATTGACCACCCTGAGCTATATGTGGCTTACACCACTGGGTGTAACTATGTAAGATCTTCATACACTACTCCTTTCCCAGATTTCACTTGTGCGATTACACTGCGTATACGACATTACTAATACTTTTGTTGTATGCCAAAAATTGTAGGTGCACACACAATAGGATCAGCACATTGCAATGCATTTAGTGATCGTTTTAGAGTGGACACAAATGGCAATTTCACTCTAATTGATCCTTCATTAGACAAAGCATATGCAATAGAGTTAACAAAACAATGTCCAGCAGGGGCAGCAACTTCAACAATTACAGTAAAAAATGATCCTCAAACACCTCAACTTTTTGACAATCAATATTTCAAAGATTTAATACAACATAAGGGGCTTTTTCAATCCGATTCTGTTTTATTTAACGACGTACGAACAAAGGAAAGAGTCATGGAGTTTGCGAATGATCAAGACGGATTTTTCAAGAATTGGAGTCAATCTTTTGTGAGACTTTCTGCGCTGGGAGTGAAGTCTGGAGAGGATGGCGAGGTTAGAACTTCTTGTTCGGTTATAAATTAATGCGTGGTAATATATAATGACGTACGAACAAAGGAAAGAGTCATGGAGTTTGCAAATGATTAAGACGGATTTTTCAGGAGTTGGAATCAATCTTTTGTGAGACTTTCTGTGCTTGGAGTGAAGTCTGAAGAGGATGGAAAGGTTAGAACTTCTTGTTCGATTATAAATTAGTGCATGATAATATAGTGACGTACGCAGAATTTTATTTGTGTGTTAGTTTCTATTGTTATAATTTGGGCTTGTAAGTAGGTTTGAGTTTGGGATTTTATAAATTGTATTATTTTAACTTCAAGAAGTGTCAAATTATTTTATTTATGTATTCATATTTTGTAATAAGTTAATTTATTATACTATTTGGTAATATATAATTTCAAATTCATTTTTGTGTGTTACTTTCATTTGTTTGCATATACAAGTTATAACTTCAATGAGAAGATTATTAATAACTTTATATGATAATATCTTAGTGTAAAAATTAAAAGGTTTTTCATTAAACTAAATTTTAGGCCACTAATTTTATTGAGTCGTCTTGAATCTCGAAAATGAAATCAATGTGTAATGGTCGATTCGAGGCGGTGAGCCATACTTTATGTAACACAATAAAAAAGTTTGAAGTATGTATAATTTTAGAAATTGCTAGAAAGGTGTCCATAGTTTGAAAAGTGACATATTTATCCTTTTAACTTACTAAAAGTTAAAATATGACCTGTTATTTTATAAATTAGCAATAATATACTACCTAAAGTATTAGTAAAAAAAAATATAATTTTGAAAAAATGAAATTACTAAACAACCAAAAACTTAAATCTCCACTTTCATTTACATATCACCAATACATGAAATTAATTTATAATATATACTTATCATAGAAAATATAAAACTCAAAACTAATCCATGAGGATCAATCATTGAATTTGTGATAAAACATAAATTATTGATTAGTATAATATATTTTGGAGTTGTACACACCTCAATACTTTTATGTATTGTCAACATATGCCAAGTGTTGGGTAACCTTAATGTTTAGTTTCATTTGGACAAGTAATTTTATTGTCTTATTGACCAATTCTCTATCTTACACATAACCTCATTTTTAGGTCATTCCATTGTTAGCTTTGGTCCCCATTCTTTGACATCACCCCACCCACCACCCACCACCTACCCCCCTAATATACGCAACGAAATTTCACTAAGTAGGGTTTGAAGAGGACAGAGTATATATAAGCCTTACTGTTATCTCGTGAAGATAAATATATCGTTTTTTAAAGATCTTCGACTCAAGTGTACTAAACCCCTTTTAAGAAAGTATACTATGTTAAATATATACTCCATCTGTCCACTTTTAATTGTCATGGTTTCTATTTTTAGAGTTAAAGTATAAAAACTTTGACTAGCATTTTAAGATGTATTTTTTTATCACATTGATATGCAAGAAATTGCAATTTATAGAATTTTTCATATAGTTTTTGAATATCTAAATTTTTTATTTAAACTATCGAATTAATGTAATCTAATTTAACTTTGAAAATTAGTCAAATTGACTTTCGAAAAGCGCAATATAACAAATAAAAGTAGACGGAGGGAGTATTAACATCACAAGTATAGGGTAACACAATAAATTTTAACATAGCACATATTCAATTATTGTGGTAAAATCATGATTATCATTAAAATGTTTAAAATATGAATAAGTTAATACAGAGACTAGTCGAAGATGATTCAATATTAACTATATTTACATTAAAAAAAAACAGTTATAAATAATGTAACTTTCCATCGACCTAAGCCTAAACTAGCTCTGCCCTAACCTAATTAAGTGAAATAATTCATAATTTTGACTAATTTGTGAAAATTTTCATAAATACAATGAAAAAAAGGATCAAAAGTGCACATCTCACACGTAATTATAGACTAATAATACTTAATATCAAATATCACTAAAAAAGCTAAATATAAAATGGTCAAAATTATTTCTGGACTATGCAAAATAGATTATATATATATTTTGTTATATTTTAGGATAAAAAAATGTCCTGATATTATCTCAAGAGACCACAAATACCTTTAAGAGTTAACAATCCAAATTTTAGTGACGTGGAGGGATTAGTTCCACGTGGCTTGCCACGTCATTAAAACTTTGTGTTGTTAACTCTCGAAGGTATTTGTGGTCTCTTGAAATAATTAACAACAGAAGTATTTTTTAATCCAAAATATAATGAAGGGTGTACGTGATCTGTTTCACATAGTTCAGTAGACATTTTATACGTTTTCCAAAACTAAAATTAAGATATTAACTTGAAAAATATTTTCATTTTTTTATGGAAATGGTCTGAAAAATATTTTAACTTTGGCCGAAATTATTGTTACGATACCAAACTTTATGAAGGATCTTTTACCCTGCACTACTTAATAATGTATTTTAAAAATATATATGTGTCTACGTGGACACGTTACTATTTATAATTATGCAATATTTTTTTATATTCACATGAACATATATATACTTGTAAAATACATTATTAAATAAAGCAAGTAAACATTATTTCCAAAATTTGATATCGTTACAATAATTTCAGTCAAAGTTCAGATTTATTTTATATAATTTTTTGTTTTTTTTATTGAATATTTGAAGCAAAAGATAACCACATTACAATCATTTACCTAATTCATTACCAAAATAATAATAATAAAATTAACAACCCCTACACCCTTTTATTTTTTCTTTCAAGTCCATTTTCCTCTTATTTTTTTTCTTTAATTTCATTTGCTTATTTTTATTTTTAATTTCTTCCTCTCTTTAGTGGGTTATATTTTCCTCTTTTGAATTAGGTAAATTTCAACAAATGTTATTATCTTAATTTCATGTTTGATTTATGTATTTAGCTTTAGATCTGAACACAATTTTGATATCTTTGTGTTGATTTTTGGCAGATTTAATTGTTAATTTTGTTGATTGAAATGTATTTTGGTGATAATTAAGCATTTGCAATTTGGATAATTTGGATTTTTTGGTGGATCGTAATGGGTTATTTGAATTCGGTGTTGTCATCTTCTTCTAATCAAATTCATGCTGATGATGCTCCTGTTAGTGGCGGTGGATTAAGGTGATTTTTGATTCCTTTTTTTGGTTTACAGATTTATTTAATTTTGATGATTTTTTGTTATTGATTGAAAAATTATGTGTGCTAGATGCAGAATGGTTGTGTAAATCGGAGACGGATTTGGAGTTTTGAGTTTATGTTTTATGGATTGTAGAAAAAATTGCAGGTTATATGGTACCTGATACTTGTTGTTGGTGGGAGGTGACGGGTATCACGTAGAATTAGTTGAGGTGATGCGAGCTGGCGTGGACATAAAATCCAAAGATATTGGTTTTTCTGAACTCATAACTAGAACTCTAGCAATGTCCTTGATACGTGTTGTTGGTGGGAGGTGGTAGGTATTCCGTGGATCATGGTTATAAAAAAATGCAATTTTTTTGCTAAAGATATTGGTTCTTCAAACCTCATAACTAGAACTCTAGCTATGTCCCAGATACGTGTTGTTGGTGGGAGGTGGGAGGGGGTAGGTATTCCGTGGATCATGGTATTACAAAAAAACATTTTTTTTGCTAAAAATATTGGTTCTTCTGAACCTATAACTAGAACTCTAGCTATGTCCTTGGTATGTGTTGTTGGTGGGAGGGGATTGGTATCCGTGGATCATGGTTAAAAAAAAAGGCATTTTTTTGCTTAAGATATTGGTTCTTCTGTACCCATAACTAGAATTCTAGCTAGCTATGCCCATGATATATATAAAGAACACCCAATTGCTTATTTACTTGAGTTTAATTTTATATGGATGTTCGGTTAGCTATTTATGAATTGTCGTTTCCTCGTTAGTGTGATATTTGTTTGATTCATTTTCCTCTTGGGTGATGAATGCATGTCTAGTTTTAGTTGTCGTAACCCTTTAAAGGGGTTATTTGTCGTTGAGCTAGAATTGGTTTGTCGTTTGCTGAATTCCAGCTAATTTGATGTTTGGATTTTCTTAGTCGTCTAGGAAGCTAAGAGAAGAGGGAGACTGAAGTAGATGGGTAAACTTAGCGTACAAGGAGATGATTGAACTTGGTGGCTTGATGTTATTTCTTCTTCTCCTGGATTGTGGTTATGAGTTGTTTTTGTGAATCAAATGTGTGATCTGTATCATGTGTTAGCTCGTACTTGAATTAATTGATGAATGTTCGTGATGGAGATGCATGTAAATAAGCAAGTGCCGATTCCTATACTGAAACACGTATACAACAAAGAATTATTATTTTTCCATATGTACCTGAAGATAAGGGAGTACATGTTTAAGTAGACTTAAGTGTTGTTGACTTTGAAGAATAATTGGAGAGAAAATCAGAAGTTTTGAGAAACATGAGAGCTATGACTCGAAATCATTGTGGTTTGTCGATATAATGATGTCTTAGTTACTAGTATTTCTTTTCTTACCGCTTACAAACACCATTTTCAAAGAAGCTGCTAATTTACTGTATAATCAATTTTGTACTCTAATAAAGTAGTTACCTGTTTATATAATGTCCTTAAACACCGTGCCTGAATGGGAATACCAAGTTCTGCTTTTAATTAGGTTACCGTATAGTCCATATCGTTATCCATATGAAGGTTCAAATTTAAAAAGGGGATGTAGATCATATGACATTACTATCAAATCCATATTATTCAAGTTCCGTTCACAATATTATCTGACTGGATATGACAAATACTAGAACAAGACACTGGAAATTACCCTGAGATAATTGGAGTAACTTTTGACAATTTTCTGACCTTAATAAAACTAATTTATGGTGATTCAGGTTATATGCAGTCGTATTTGTTCAGGACATTTTGAACATTATATTCTGACTGATCTTTTCCGTATCCCATCTTATCCAGAAATCCCTTATATCGTTGTTCTCAGATTGCTATCATTGTGATTGTTTGAGTTTTAATGGAGGTTTATATAATATGCACAATGTTGCAAAACTGTAGCCTAACAAGTGCTATGCATTGCAGTCAAAATGGGAAGTTTAGCTATGGATATTCTAGCTCCCCGGGAAAAAGGTCCTCCATGGAGGATTTCTATGAGACAAGAATTGATGGCGTTGATGGAGAGGTAGTTGGTCTCTTTGGAGTTTTTGATGGTAACTCTTCTTTCTCTGTAACTTCTACCTGACTGGAATGAAGTGCATGAACTAGAGTGAATGAGAAAAGACATATCTTCATTTGTTTCTATGCTTAAGCATTTCTGTGTCATTAAAGATTTGGCAAGTAAGAAATTCAGTCTGATGACTATAAAGTTGTCTTAAATTTTGTGGTTGGATCAATGCTGTTTCATACTTCATAGATCCTTGTATATATATTTCTGTTTATATTGGATTTTGAAGGCGAAGCTTGAGGATTGCTTCCATTGTCTTTTACAAGCATTTGTTTGGGCCAAATACATAGACAGTCGTACCCCTAAACTAATTCGGAAATTCCATCTTGCCTCTTGAATTAAATTTGTTTCAATTTGAACATTAGATTTTTATTCAAATTGTGCCATTTAGACACGTTTTTCTCTATAATCTTAAAGTAAGATGTGTGTGTTCACACGCATTGACATGGAGAAACAACCAATTTAGCAATGCCACATGAATTTTTTAACCCAAAAATATTTTGACCTAAGGAATAAAGTCATCCTTCAATAGACCAACACCGCATGGTTTTCTTACCCAAAATAAATTTTAAATAAAAATGACCATCGTCATCTCCTTCACCTATACACCACCTTCTCCCCCAAAACACTATCTTTTCCAATTAGCAATCACCATCCGCACCTTAATAAATTCATGAAATTAAGAAGGAAGCTTCCTACCCTCCCTCTCAAATTCCTCATGCAACTTTTCCTCCCTGGCTGCCGCATCTGCTGCATCTTTTGTTGCTCTAAATCATCTAGATCCTTGCTAGTTCATTTTTGCCCTTGGTGCAATATCAATGTGTATATCTTTGTTAATTTTTTGGAGGCTGCTTAAAGATTATAACTAGACGGTTCCAATTTCAAGCCAAGTTGGTCAAATGTTTTCCACTTGGGTATTTTTACCTGCATTTTGCTCTTATTTCAGGTCATGGAGGTGCTAGGGCTGCAGAATATGTGAAACACAACCTTTTCAGTAACCTGATTAGGCATCCGAAATTTATCTCTGACACCAAATCTGCCATAGGTATGTTGACGTACTGTGAAGTATCGTTGCTATGTTCCTTTTCACAAACAACTTATCTTTATCTTTGTCATTCATATGTTTGTTTCTGCAGCTGATGCGTACAACCATACAGACTCTGAGTTTCTGAAATCAGAAAACAATCAGCACAAAGATGCTGGATCAACTGCTTCTACTGCCATACTTGTGGGTGATCGTCTACTTGTTGCAAATGTGGGCGATTCTAGAGCTGTTATCTGCAGGGGTGGCACAGGTAAGGCTTAGGTGATTTGATTTTTATTTGGCTTTTGGTTCCTGCTCAGAGTATTTCACCCCAAAAGTATGATGTATTTTTGGTATATAATATCTGGGTTAGAGCAACCTTAAGAGTTTGTTATGATTTTGGTATCCCACGATATTTGGTTGTTGTCGTACTAAATATGTTGTAAGTTATTCTTAACACTGTGAATGTACGGTTTCACTGCTCTTTGAAGTCGGGAGAACAAGATGGGGATACTTTACTTTTTGTTTTAGAGAGAATGGAGTAAAATAAAAGTGTATTTGCATATTGATGGTATGTCCTGAAATATTGTGGGTTTATGGAAGATGTCATGCTAGCACTTCCAATAATACATATTTCTTAATCCAATAAGAAGGCATTCTTTTGCATTGCACTTGATGTCTTGGTTCACCATTATTTTGAATATGTCAGATAGTTGATCGAGAAACCACTGCCAAAGATTAAAACTTAAAGAAACTGGTAATTGGTGCTAGTTCGTTTCTTCTCTTTCTTCTTCAACTCACATGAACAGTTTGTTGTAGTAAACATAAGACCCAATGAATGCAACGGTAATTTCGCAGTGTGACAAGGAGGTCAAGGGTTCAAGCCCCAAAACCAGCCTCTGCAATATAAGGTTGCTAACATAGGACCCAATGTGGTTCAGCCCTTCTGTGAACCTCGTGTATAGCATGAACTTAGTTCAGCCCTTCTGTGAACCCCGTGTATAGCATGAACTTAGTGTACCAGACTGCCCTTTTTTTTAAATGTCTGTTACAGTATGGTACATCTTTGATTAATAATTTATTATGACCCTGTACCTGATTGGGGATGCTAATTTCATTCTCAGCTATTGCTGTTTCTCGAGACCACAAGCCTGATCAAACAGATGAGCGACAGCGCATTGAAGATGCTGGAGGTTTTGTGATGTGGGCAGGTAAGCCCATCACATTTGACAGTCCGTTTTTAGTCAATTGATTTTTTTCTAAATCTCATGCAAGTCTAAACATAACATATGGTGTTACAGGTACCTGGAGAGTTGGAGGTGTACTTGCTGTTTCTCGTGCTTTTGGCGATAGACTTTTAAAGCAGTACGTTGTCGCTGATCCAGAAATACAGGTGACTTGAAGAACTTGTTTATTGTTTCAATATGTGAATTCATGTTTCGAAATGAATATCAAATGTTCTGTGTGAATGTATGTGTACTTTTCAACCTATTTTCTCGATGTACATGTTGGCACATTTCGGAAACCGTTTAGTAGTTAGTCCTCATTGTATCACATTCCCATCTTTTTCAGCCTTATGCCCAACAGACTCTTCCTGCTTTATTTCATTTTTCCATCTCATAATAATTATAGGACATGTCTTAACTTTTCGATAGCAGCTGATAGCAACGTTTCTTTTTGGAAGACACTTTGATTGAATCTTTATTGCTCTTTATATTTTCCGCCTCTTATATACCTTAATGTTTCTGGTGTATTTGCGGACATAATTTTCTGTTCAAAATACAGGAGGAAAAAGTTGATGGCTCTCTTGAATTTCTCATCCTTGCAAGTGATGGACTCTGGGATGTTGTAACGAATGAGGTTAATAATTCTTCCCTTTTTTCTTAGTTAGATATCGAATCCATCACCATAGTCTTACTTTAAATATCAAGTAGTTTATAGTCGATTCATTACAAATAAATGTACAGGAAGCTGTCTCGATGGTTAAGCCGATCCAAGATCCTGAAGATGCAGCTAAGAGGCTGATGCAGGAAGCATATCAAAGAGGCAGTGCTGATAACATTACCATTGTGGTTGTCCGTTTTCTCAGTAACCAAGAGGGTTCCTCCCGTGGTGCCTCGGCTTAAAAAGTAATTACCACTTCTAACTCGTGGTAATTATACGACAAGAAAACCCATAGGACGTAACGTAAATATTGAATATAGATAGATTTCTGGGTTTATGATGTAAGGAGAATCTTTAGAATTGAACATTGTCAAAGCTTTCTCCAACTTGTAAGCAATGTTCAAGAGTGAATCTGGCACAGTCAAATCCAAATTTGTTGTTTGTTCTATGTTAACATACAGTAGCTTTATAATATTATACTGTGTTTTCTTGTAATCCCTATTTTATTGCATTTTGATTCACCAGTGTATAACATCTGTTATATTAATATCTATATATGAAGTGAACAGAAGTATGTATATATAGTCCGACTTTTCTATAACAGTCATCTTTGTCTTTACCAGTAGTCTTTACAAGAACAGTCTCCACCTTTAAAATGATGAAACCTGTTCCTATCTCTAACGATGATTTCGCGATTATAAACCTTTGAGATGAACTTACTTGCTTGATGACAGTCCTTGCAAACGCGTAAATTCTTTGTGATTCGAAGAATTTCCCCAGGTTTGCTCTTCAATAACCCGAAAGCAATAGCTAGTTTCTCACTATGATAGTTCAAAGTATTCTCAGTTTCTTCCTCATCGTTATCATATTGCATTCCATCAGAATCTGGAGAATAGCCTGCAGATTTTATACGGTCCAGCATTTCGTTTACTTTTAGATATATCTCTTTGGCTTGAGGATGAGTTCTTCCTCCTGCAATGAACTCGTTAACAACGCCTTCTAATTCAACGATGGAGAAGCCAGGTACCTTCTTCACTCCCCTGTCATTCATCAACTTTCTTATACTGGCAACATCTTCCCATCTACCTGTATTAGCATATAAGTTAGCTAACACCACGTATCGACCACTGTTCTGAGGTTCTAACTCGATCACTTGCTTCCCTATCTTTTCTCCGAGTTCTATGTTCTTGTGAATCCTACATGCACCAACAAAAGCACCCAATACACCTACATCAGGACTCATAGGCATATCGTTTACGACTCTTCTTGCTTCTACCAGTAATCCAGCTCTTCCGAGCAAATCAACCAAACATCCATAATGCTCCATGCCAGGTTCAACGCCATACACTTCTTTCATGTAATGAAAATAGTGTTTTCCTTCTTCAACCAACCCGGAATGAGCACAAGCACTAAGTAGATTCACGAACGTAATGTAGTCTGGAGCTACCCTCTCACTCTCCATTTCCTTCAAAACCTCAATGGCAGCTTCACCTTCCCCGTGCATCGCCAACCCTCCAATCATACAATTCCACGACGATATCCCTTTTCTTGACAACCCTTTAAAGAACTCAACAGCCTTATCTAAGCAGCCACATTTGCAATACATATCAATAATCGTAGCACTCAGTTTCGAGTCTAACTCAATCCCACTCTTCTTGACATGTTCAACTATCAACTCACCTTGCTTCAATGCTCCAAGTCGCGTACAAGCTGACAACATACTCGCAGCAAGAAACTTATCAACCACAACACCCTCAAACCCCATCCTTTCGAACAAACCAAACGCCTCATGAAACCGGTTACTCTGCACATAAGCTGATATCATAGCATTCCAAATAACAGAACTTTTCTCCGTAATCGAATCAAACACTTGAAAAGCTTCATCAACATACCCTAATTGAGCATAACCACTAATCAATGTAGTCAATGAAACATCATCTCTCTCACACATATTATCAAACACCCTCTTCGCTTCCTCCAAACATCGAAAATTCACATACATATGAATCAAATTATTCTGCGAAAATCGATCAAACCCGAACCCAAACTTCACCACATGACCATGAATCTGTTTAGCTTCTTCCACAGCATTGTCAATACAACAAACTCTAATAAGAGGAGGAAAAGTAAAACTATTAGGCCAAACTGAACTTTCTAACATACACAAGTAAATAAGCAAAGAATCTCTCAGCAATTGAGATTTCAATAAACCCCTAATAACAGTATTATATATAAAAGCATCTGGTTCAGGCAATTTATCAAACAGTTGGAGGGCATAATTCAAATCACCCAATTCAGATATTGCACAGAACTTAATAACTCGACCCATTGCGTCATTGTCATGGGAGAGGCCATGCTTAACAATTTGAGCATGAAATTGTTTGAGTTTCGACATTGATGAACATGATTCTAAGCCCCTTAAGGTATTGTTGCTAGTTTGGTGTGACAGTGGAGATTGTGGAGTAGGAATAACTTGAAGAACAGAGGTAATAGTTGCTTGCATAGCTATTTGTAAGCTGCTCGCAAAGCTACTTGCAATGAAGAAAGATGTTGATGATAATTTATAAGCTACTTCAATAAGTTGTTCGTAGAGCTAGTTGAGTAAGCTCGTGATAATATAAGCTAATTTAGAAAGTTGCTCGCAAAGATACTTGTCGGTGCTTTGCTAGTTATTTCATGAAGTTGGTCATAATTTATAAATTATTTCGATAAGTTGCTCGTAGAGCTACTTGTAAGCTAGTTGGGAAAGCTGGTGATAATTTATAAGCTACTTCAGTATCCTGCTCGTAGAGCTAGTTGAAAAAGCTGGTGATAATTTATAAGCTAATTTAGAAAGTTGCTCGCAAAATTACTTCTCGGTTGCTTTGTTAGTTACTTCAGGAAATGGTAATAATTTATAAGCTACTTCAGTAAGTTGCTCGTAGAGCTACTAGTAAGCTAGTTGAGAACGCCGATGACAATTTATAAGCTAATTTAGGAAGTTGCTCCCAAAGCTATTTGTTGGTTGTTTTGTTAGTTACTTCAAGAAGTTAATAGTTATTTATAAGCTATTTCAATAAGTTGCTCCGTAAAGCTAGTTGAGGAAGCTGGTGATAGTTTGAGCTAATTTAGGAAGTTGCTCGTAAAGTTACTTGTGAGTTGTTTTGTTAGTTACTTTAGAAAGTCTATCGTAATTTATAAGTTAGTTCAGTAAATTGCTTATAGAGCTAGCAGAGGAAGTTGCTTGCAAAACTACTTACCGGTTGCTTTATTAGTTGCTTCAGAAAGTTGATCGTAATCATAAGTTACTTTAATAAGTTGTTGAGCTACTTGTAAACTAGCTTAGGAAGTTGATGGTAATTTATAAGTTAATTCAAGAAGTTGCTCGCAAAGCTAGCTACTTATAAACTAGCTCAGGAAATTGGTGGTAATTTCGCAAAGCTACTTGCCGGTTGCTTTGTTAGTTACTTCAAGAAGTTGGTTGTAATTTATAAGCTACTTTAATAAGTTGCTCGCACAACTAAATGTAAGAAAACTGAGGGAGTTGATAATAGTTATAAGCTAATGCAAGAAGTTGCTCGTAAAGCTACTTGTAAGCTGCTCAAAAAATTGATTGCAGAGCTTTTTAAATACGAGTTACCAAGATTTAATTAAGGCTTATTTTTTATATATAACCAACATTTTTTTCATGTTTTTGTCGAGGTGGCATTTGCCTAAGTTGAAGTTGGATATTGAAGTTGATTAATTGCATTAATTTGTTGTGTGTTTGAAACTAATTAATGATTATAGGACTAGATATTCATTAAAATGTTTGAAAAAAAGAACAAGGTGAAATTAATATAACTTTTGACTTTCACAAATTATATTGAAAGATCACCTAATAAACTAAAATTGATTTAGATACAATAATTGATATGGAAGTTCAATAGAAATTACTTCATGTATTTATATTTTGTAATTATAATTGTGGTTTGGGGGTGGGGTGGGGAAGAGATATAAAATGAATGAAATATATCTACTTTAAAACTCAATTATATAATCTTACATTGAAAAATATTATTTTAATTTCACTTTCAGTATTTGATATCTTTTTTGAAGCTCGAATACATAAATCAAGTTAACGTGAGTTTAATATAATATATAATAATTGTTCAATTTTTATATTCATATAGTTGGGATATAATAATGAACTTCCAAACAGAAAATTACTTAAAAATTAATGAATTTCCAAACAAAAAATGCATAAAATTATTAAAATATAGTGCTTAATATAATCTCTTTTTCTTTTTGGTCATTTCCTTTATTAATTTATTTATTTATTTTATTTATTTGGTAATTAGAGGACCGTTCAATTTTGTCAAAGATATGAGAAAATCTAATCTACCAATAAGCTTTGAGATTTTGATATACTATGCGGTCCTCCCAAAATATAATAATCTCATACTCGTCTGATTCGCAGATTAAATTATCTCAAAATTAAAATTTGTTAAATTACTTCTAATTTTGTAAAATATATATATAAAAAAACAAGTTAATATTAGAGATTAAATTTATTTATTAATAATAATTTTAAAATTAATTTATATATGTTATTTCATGAACCAAACTAATCAAACAAATATACCAAAGTTTTAATTAAACTCTTTTTTTTCTCTTTTTAGGTTATTTATTTATTGTTGAAAGAGACTAATGCATGAACATAGGCCATGTGTTTTTGACACTATTTTAGACATTGACTATAGTGTCAGTTCTTAATTTTCTGTCCACAAAAAAGAGGATAAATTAAATATTATTATTAATATAAATATAATATTAATATAAATAATAGTAATAATTATTATTATTATTTCTCATAATTTTGTCCAAGTAAAATGACAGCAGTGTTGTGAAAAGTCCATTGATCTTATCCCTCAATGTTGACATCGAATAAATCCATTCATAATTTGAT
The DNA here is from genome assembly GCA_022817965.1 of Solanum lycopersicoides. Taxonomy (NCBI): domain Eukaryota; kingdom Viridiplantae; phylum Streptophyta; class Magnoliopsida; order Solanales; family Solanaceae; genus Solanum; species Solanum lycopersicoides. The sequence goes on from JAJJBR010002676.1 coordinate 21,540, forward strand.
ATTATCTACAAATATAACGAAATGAATAAAGTTCATTTTTTTCTTTAATTAAAAGTTTCTAATTTAAATTCATAAAGTTAATTTTTATTGGAAAGAAAGTAACATCTTTTGAATTCATGATTTGATATTATCTAGAAATATAACGAGATTAATGAAGTTCGTTTTTTTTTTTAACTAGAAATATCAAAGTTAAAATTCATAAAATGAGTTTTTTTTGGATAGGAAGTATCTTTTTTTTCTTTAAATAGGTTTTGTATAAGAGTTTGGGATCAAAATAGACACTCTTTGAACTTTAATTATCGAAAATGACATTCTCTACAAACACACATCAAAATGGACGATTCACTTATTCATCACGAATTATAATTACCAATCTAACGCTATTATTTCAGTTAACTCTAAATTCATCCAAAATGATATTACATATACACTGAAGATGATTTACCTTACAATTCATCCGAAATGATATAATAAATACTAAAGATGATTTATCTTACCCTTCTATTTATTAACTTCCTATGTGAATCTATTTATCTTTCTTCCTCACGTGAATAAAATATTTGTAAATGTGAAGAGTATTAACGTACGTTCACATGAGGAGTTAATAAAAGAATGCGGTTCACCTATTTGTGGATAAACTACCTTTAAACTTTAAAATTTGTGTGATATTATTTTGATTGAAATTAACGATAACAATGATATCAAAAGAACACAGTTATAATATATCCATAAATAAGCAAACTATCTATTTTAACATGTGCTTCCAGAGAACGTCTTTTTTAATGTTTTAGATTCAAAAAATGTCCATTTTATTGCTAGACTCCCCGCACAATATTGAGATTCAAAGAAAGCTCACTGTATCATAAAAAAATGATGAAAAAATTGAAGTAATTATTGATTCATAATAATGAAATTTGCTAATTATATTAATCATGCATTATGATAGATTGCTATTGAAATGTCATATCAACTATGTGTGAATATTGGACTATATCACTTCATTTTGCAATTAAAATTACTTATGAAAGTAAATTTTAGTATATACATTACTATTTTCAATGATATATTGACATTCCCTTTAAAAAAAACATCAAATCAAATTTCATCATCAAACAAAATATCATACAATTTTAAAAATTCACTACAAAATTTATCCATTACAAATTTCTATTTTTTTAATAGTTTTTTGATACAATAAGATAAACAAAATTAGATATATATACACATAGTTACGATCCTCCTCACTAACAACAACATAAAGAGGGAAAATAAAATAAAATTCGATTATTTCTTTGATTTTTTTTTCAAAATTAGAGATAATTAATATATAAAAAAAATTAAAACGATGGAACGACGCCGTATGATGCATCGACGGCAATGAGTGAATCGATTTCAATTTCAGTACGTTTAGCGAATCTCCCTTTGATTCTAGGTCGAGTTTCTGCATAAGCTTTTCTAGAAGCATATCGAATCGTCTTCTCGAACTTTCTGTTCTTCCTCTTCTCTCTGTACCTCATTACCCTTGCTTCTCTGTCTAAACCGGAAACTGCATTCGGCACAACGTCGGCGCCGGCACCGGTAATAGCACCGGCAGATGAGTTCATCACAAAAGTGTTTGATACATCCGTCATCGCGCTGTGGTCTGGTACAACTCCGACGTCAAGAGATGATGATGAAACCTGTTAGTTAAACAAAAGCAAAATGAGATACGATAATCGATTCACATAAACGGAAGGAAATTGAAGAGAGTAATGCAGATGCTAATGCATACACTTTGGCTGATCGATTGAGAGGTGAAATTGTACATGTAAGGATTAGATCTAGTGAAATCGAGTTCGTATGTAGGGAATCCATCAACTACTGGACCTGGTAAATGAGTTGTTTCGTTGTTGTTCTGTACCGGCACAACTCCGTCGGAGCTGTAATGGTTGTGTTGATGCTGTTGATGCTGTTGATGATGAAGAATATGTGGTTTTTGTTCACATGACATTAGATCTATATCTAAATACGAATCCATATCATTAAACAAGTAATCAGCAGATTTATACTGATCAGTTCCTTCTTTCGGCGTCGGAAGTATCCACGACGCTGCTTCAGCTTCTTCCTCCGGTTGAGAAGGATTCTCATTAGTACTATCAAAGTACTTCTCATCATCAACAGCATCGGTATCACCACCGCCGTGAGTTTTCGCGACGGCGGAGTCATAGAACGGAACTACCGGAAAACGCTCATGCCGACGAGCTAACGGATTTGCAGAATGAATATCACGGTCACACGTAACGCAGAGAGCAGCGGCATCCGCTTTACACGTCACACTCGCCGGAGCTTGTTCACACACTTCACAAACCCAGACACGCGCGTGCCGTGACGCTAACTTGTTCGCTGCGTGGATTTTGCAGTCACATCCTAAACAGAGAAACGCTGAATCTGCCCGGCAGAACACCGTCGCCGGCGACGTTTTGCATGAGTCACACAACTTCGCCGTCAAACTCCAATTCTCCGTTCCCATTATTTCGGTTAGTTTTTTTTCTCTATTAAGTGAGAGAATCAAAAATTGATTTGCTTTTTTTTTTGTCAAAATTAATTTTTTTATTACTAACACTGACTAATATATATATAAGTAATATAATAGTAACTCATTTTTTTTTTATTTGTTTGAGAAAAATGACAAAAATGGTCCTTTCCATTTTAAGACAGCTACAAAATAATCAATTAAATATGTACTTAATCAATTTTGATATTTTAAAATTTACCAAAACTAAATATATTTAATCTAAATATTTGACTTATAGTAGGACTATTTTATTGTGTGATTGGTTTGAGATGTTACGAGATTATTTGTCTCATTATTTATATTTTAGTGATGACAAAAATTATCACATTATACATAGTTAAATACTTTTTCTGTCTCATTTTATGTGACACTTTTTGGATTTTAAAATTGAAACAAGTCTATTTTTTATCGTAAATTTTATAAAAAAAATTCAACATTTTGAATTATCAATTATTATAATTTATAGTACGTTGTACGTAGTTTACAAATATATAAATTTTATTTCAAAAAAAATTGAAAATTTCATGCGCAAATTCTCGATCAAATTTAAACTGTTTGACTCTTGAAAAATAAAAAAATGTCATAAATTGAGACATAGAGAATAACTTATTTCGGAATAATTAATCCCGAAATAACTTGTTTCCGTTAAAACGACTCTCGTCTCACCTAAAAAAAATTGCACCAAACTAGAAAAAATTAAACTTTTAGCAAATTACACTAAACCTATAAAATGTGAATTTTTTGCTATTTTCTTTGTTTTCTCATAATTACCATCAAATCTTATAGATAATGTTTTATAATTGTTTGACATATATTGAGAGTGTTATCTTTAGCATACCTAAAGAAATTAAAATTATTGAGTTGATATTTAAGGAACTATTTCATTTTTATCATTTTTCTCCTTTTAATTTGTTTAAAGAAGGAAAGTGTTTGAAAATATCTCTAAATTTAGCGTATTTTATTTAGTTTGATTCATTAATTATTGCAATTTTAAAAACATTCATCTACTTGCCTAATTTAACTTAAATTAACTACCGATCTACATCTTAACATAGCATCATGGATTTTTAAGTTTAATCAATAAAATAAATGGATGTTTATAAGGTTGTCAATAGTCGAGAAAGACGTCAAATTCAAATGTGTTATCCTCTTATAATATAAATAAAAAGTTTGATATTGCATTTTTGGAATTTTTCACACACTTAAAGAGTGTAATTATTTAATGTGTCAAATGACACGGGAGAGATGTATTTAAGCTTAATTTATCAAGTATACAGGTGTTTTTAAACCTATCAATAGTTCGAAGATAAAACTAATAATTCACGTTTGTTTCGTACGAGAGGGATATTTGGAAGTCGACGAATAAGGAATTGATACGTGGGATGTTTTATAGCCAAACAAATTTAAGCATTAATTAAAGATGTAAAATAATAAATTGTCTTTTTATGAGGAAAAAAATGAGTTGTCTTTTTTTTGGTATAAAAGAGGTGGGGTCCACAAGTAAGAAGAGCCGTGTTTGGATTGAATTATTATTAAGGACATGTTTGGGTTTATATGAAAAAAACTCGAATTTCATAATGGAATGTGGGACCCATAACTCGTGTATATGGGACCCGCATTTTAAAATTGGTTCGTGACTAAATTTGTACACTTTGTAAGGGTTGGCTTTTGAAGCTTTTCAAGAGTCACGAGGAGTGTACTTAGCTATTGTTTTTTCGTTTCTATTCGATGTTCGATATTTATGTTCAGCTCTAAGTAGATAGTAAGTAAGTTAGAAATGTTACATAGAGAGAAATTAATTTATATGATATCTAACATAATATTATGCAAACGAGTTAGATGGAGAGTTGGGGTTCGAGAGTCGGGATTTGAACTCAAGCAAGGGCGACATACGTAGTCCCAAAGTAATGTAATCAAGGAAAACGTTTAATATATATAAGCATAATAGATAAATATTTCTTTTAACTTGACTTTATTTTCTTTTAATTTTAGACATACACAAGTAGATATTTAAACTCGAATAACGTGAACACTTTGACACATAAATTATACGTGACATAAATTTATTATAAAATTCGAACTCTCCAAGAAATAAGGATAATAGGACATTATCTAACAAAATAAATATTATTTGAAGTACTTTTTAAGTGGAATACTTTAGTAATTGACATTTAATACATATTTTAATTAATTAATGTTTGACCGAACTACTTAATAAGTACTTTATTTTATGTTTTGATTGCCATTTAAAATATTTTATTTGTCTCAATTGACATAAAATTTAAGATAAACAAATAATTTTTTTTATAATTTTGGACAAATCTTAGATATCTGGGTGGATATTAGTCGCTTTATTTATTAACAATAAAAAAGAATGTTTAAAAATTAAATTATTTTTAACTGTACGAAGATAATATCTATTTTGAAACAAATTAAAAATAAAGATGGCATATAAATTAATATAAAGAAAAAACTGTTTTTATTAATTACTCCATATTAATTACTGATATTATGGAGTAATTATTTTATAAATATTATTTTTCAAGAAACACTTTAACACTATGAAGTATTTTCACAATTTTTTTTTTATAATAAAAACACAGTCATTTGATTTTTGATTAGAATTTAGAAAGGAACATAACTTAGTATCATACTTGATACTTGATAGTATTTTCGTTGTTAATTTATAAAATTCAAACACATTAAAGACAATGTTCGTTATCGATTTATAATTTTGCATAACTAAATAAAAGTTATTCGTTATCGATTTACAATTTTGCATAACTAAATAAAAGTTATGATAGAATAATTATCTATATATTATTCATATAACATTAAAGATAAAATAACTATTACTAGGTACATACAAAATTATATGTAATTCAATATTATTAATATCTATATAACTTAATCGATAAATAATTTTGATATTAATATCTACATAACTCGATCCGACAATGGTTGAACCCATGCCACAACAAAGTAATTTCATTGATTTGGGACTTTATTATCAACCAATACCAACAAATGCTTCACGTGGGGCGGTGGGGGCACCTATAGTAGTGTTTTAATTATTATTTTTATCAGTTTTTTTAAAAAATAATCATTTAACTCGATAACTAGATATGATATTTGAAAAAATAAAGAAGATTTCTTTATTTTATAGTTTTAAATTAAAATTAAATTGAACATATCAAATCTCTTTTGATATTGTGATCTTAAACATGTTATATGAAAAATTAAAATTGAAATAATGCTAAAAAGAAAAAATTGTCCGCTTTTAAACAGACTAAAGAAGAAGGTACGTTCTTTTTTTTAACAGAGATAATTTCTTTTCTACTTTTGCTCCTATCATTTATCGTATATTTATAGATAAACTAATTACGTCAATAAGAATTATGATGGAATAAATAAAAGTGAAAGTACCTTTGATCGTATCACAAAAGATATCACAATTAGTTCTTCATTAGAGTTTGGTATTAACAAATCTTTTTGACTTTGTTTCTACCAATTATAGTATGTTTATAGAATATATTAATTATGTCATTAGAGATTAATTCTTTTCATTGTATCCACAAAAAGAATATCACAATTAATTCTTGATATTAGTGTTTGGTGTTAACAAACTTTTTTTGACTTTATAATTTATTCTTATCATTTATATTATTGTTTATATAATATTTTAATAACTTCATGAAAAATTAAAATGAAATGACTAAGAGTAGAAATATCTTTCATCATATCGAAAACATATATCACAATTGGGTGTTAACTTTGACTTTGTTAAGATCGAAAAAATAACCATTTTATCATTTAATTATATTATTAGGATTGTTTGTTTGTTGATTAGAGAAGAATTATTTATGTAAGAGGAATATAAATTATGTAATATAGAATATAAAATAAAATAAAAACTAATGCATATACTTGAATTAATAGATAAAATGACAAATAGTTACTTATTAATACACTTCATATGAAGGTACTATAAGAAAAAAATATAAAAGTATTTAATTTAATTAATTGCTATTTTTAATTAATCTTCATGAGGGAACTCCTTGCCCTAAAAGGGATCCACTTCCTCTTTTTTTTTTACATTAATTTATTTATTTTTAGAAAATCCATTTCAAGTAGAAATCAACTTAAGAAAAATAATAAACCCTATAAATATCCACGTATTTATACATTGTATGAACATATCAAAAACAAGAAGCAAAATAAAATCTAGTAAAAAAAATTATTTGGGTTCGTTTCCCTTTTTTCGAGAAATAATTAAATGGTGTCACCTGAAAAGGTTATTAATGGACGTTGTCGTACTCTCAACAAACAATGTCTTTCGATGACTAGTTTTATTCCTAAGGGTTCCGACTCACGTTATGGTCGAAAAAGGCGATATCGCAGCGAGAATGTTTGCCTTATTATTGGCGCCGCCATGTTTCTAGTTATTGGCATAACCTTTTTGTATTTGCTTTACGATGGGATCTCTAGTTTGTTTATTTATTTAGTACATAGTTTCTATTGTTCTTAGTTCATTGGATTAAGAGGGTGTGCTTTATATAATTATTATTTCGATTTATGTAAAGATTGATTTATTAATTTGTATATTTTAGTATTTTTTGAGTTTTTTTTTTGTTTGTTTTTGAAGTATTGGAAATTTGTATATTCGATAAGAGTCTCTAAATTTTGATACTATTCTAAATTTTAAATGGTTCAATATAATTAAATAAATTATCACCAAAATCTTGTATAATGCTAAAAAAATTATCTAATATATACGATAATTAAGTTAACGAGTTACTAGTAATTGAAGTCATTGCATCACAATTCAAAATACATAAACTTCAAATTCTGAAATATGTTCGATTCAAATATTTTTAAACATTTGGCACCCAGAAAAATTTATAATGAATTGGGCTGGACAGGATATGAAGATTGTCATTCAGAATCACATATAAGCCCAACTTAGCAAGGACAATAACATGATAGGAAACTTACGGAAATTTTACTAGTTTAGAAGTTAATTATTTTGATAATAACATAAAGTTTGTAATATTATAAATGTTATCAGATTTTAATGTGTCTAGATACTTCTAGGTACATATATCTCAGAATACATAGGGATCAAAATTAGGTATAATTTGTCTGAATACATTGTATTCAAGTAGTTTCGCATGTTCCGAGATACATGAAAAATCTTCCTCGCGTCCCTCCCTTCTCGCTTTCCACTCTCCTAAGTTGATTCAGAATCATGAGAAATCTCCCCACCTCCCTCCCATCTCGCTTTCCACTTTCCTATGTATCAAATATTCCAGATACATATATATAGCGTGATTCACATGTATCTGGGCTACGTAATTAACTCGCTCGTCACCATCTCTTCGTAGTTTAGTACATCTAGTAGCAAAACAACATGATATATCTTATTCATTATATGGTTAAAAACTCTTAATTAGTGATAAGATACATAATTATTTAAAACGATGGGTAGAGATTATATATATATAGATAGATATTATAACTAATTAAAAGTAGAAACAATTTGCATGTTCAAAGCGTAGACAAAGTATTACTAATAGTTAATATATCTTATTAAGTAATTTATATTTATTAATTAATTCTTTATAATGAAGTTAGATACACTTTCCAAAATAAATTTATCTCCATTTTTAATCAAGTGTGTCATGTGTGACTAAAGATGTCCAATAAAAACGTTTATCTTCTTTATTAAGTTTCATAAAAATTATATAAAATACTTATTATTTATAATTTCAATTTACTTTTTAATTTATAAGCTAGTTATTTATGAAAAAAAAAAATCTTATTAATCCTATTGCAAGTAGGAATCAACTAATTAACCCTAGAATTAATTCCTAAGTAGTTTAGGACAAGGTTTAATTTTCTTAATTTTAGTTACCTATAAATATATTACATATTTATGCAATTTATGAACATACCAATATCAAGAACAAGAAGCAAAGATAAAAATTATTATGACTAACACGTTTGCATGTCTAATATTTGTTAAAATTAGAAAAAAATTAAACATCACACCCAATGAAATCTTTATTGTATCAACATATAATTCATAAAAAAATAAAACGAATCAAATATATTTGTACTTTACGAAAAGGTTTAACTTTATCGTTCAATAAAATCTCCATTTGGGCCTACTTACATTGGAAGGCTTCATAGTTCATAATGCCCCATTAATAGGCCCAATGTTGCTATGGGAGAAATATGCAAAAATAGCCACTTTTTAGTAATAATTTGAGATATTGTGGTAGTTTTGATTTTGTAATCAGGTGTTCGGTATTTGTATTGAGATTTCAATTAATTTGAATCGTACCGCATAAGATCCATTTAAGGGGAAAACACGTCCTGTCTAGATTTTTTTTCATATTCAGCGCTCGAATTCAAAAGCTTTAATTAAATGCAAAGAGATTATATCCATCTCACTACAATCCTCGATGCGAAACCAAAAAAAAGAAATGAAAGGGGAAGTCCATTGACACAATGAATAAAGTCTGCTAAAAGATTAGGTTGATCTCCTACCCCACAAAAATACTGCTAATAATATTTACTAGCTGTTTTCATAACTTTATTTAGTGTTCAAAAAGAATTTTTTTCCTTTTAAATATTATAATTAAAAAAAAACTTTTAAAAAGTGAGGAAACACTAGTTGGTGGTAGATGATGAAATGAAGTTCAACAAAAGTAAAATTAGATTTTAGGATATGTTAGTGAGTTTCCAAATCTAAAATAGTGTATGTTCTTTCACTTAAATGTACGGCCAAAAGATGTTATAATGTTAGGTCGAATCAAGTTTACACGGTTTTCCTCAAAATGGATTTGTATCATTAAGAGATTCTATATGTTATATGTAGTTTTTTAATTTTTCAGATATGAATGTGAGACTTTATTCGTACACTCGACAATCTGTCCTTCAAACTAAATTTCATGTGGCTTATCATTACGATTCACTATGTGTCATCAACGTCGTCTGAGTATATTATGGCAATTGAAACCCGCAACTAGCTTCTTCTTGTATGTATGTGTGCGTCTCTAAGCTTGTTAAGTAGGAGTAAACAAAACCTCACACCATCATTTGTGTTCGTCACACATTGATCTTGTTGAACCAAAGCTATGATACTAGCTTTTGTTCTATATCAATTCAAATATACTTTTAACGTAATGTGATATTATTCAATTTAGATCAAATATACATGATTGTCTTGAAAGGCGTCATATCACTAGGAGATCCTAAACCTTATTTTTTCAACTAGACAGCTACGATTACTTTTAAGTCGATTAATTCAATTG
>JAJJBR010002677.1:0-11682 GCA_022817965.1 Solanum lycopersicoides
CCTTTGCCGCATTGTCCTACTCTGCCCCTCCTTCAGCACATGCCGCCCGATGTTCTTGACATAGGTGTATCGGCCGGCTTGCCGCACGCCTTGGCAGTTTTTATGGCCAGTGGACGCCCATATTTCTGGCGCGGTGTCACACTTAGCTTGTAGCTTGTGCTACATTGTTATTTGTCAGGCGTTACTTTTGCAAGTAGTGCAATTACTTTATTGACAAGATTTGCTTCTCAGTTCTTCCATCCATTATTCAACATATGTCTCAGCCCCAAAACCTCTCAAGCTAACTTGAGCTTAAATTGTTAATGGGAACTCAAATGTCCACTGCTATGGCAATATCCAAACTTCCGCGTGGCATGGCCTATTATTGCCCCCATGCATATTATTAACTGTTCTGGAACGTGCCGCTGCATGTTTATCTTTTATTACGATCTAAAATTATATAAAGTCTGATTTCTCATGTCTATATAATTATTTATCACAATATTTTTATAATATACGATAAAGCTTGTATTAATATGTTTCTGTATAAACTTACTTTTGCATCCAAAAATAATTGAAAAGAAGGATTTAAATATAGTCTTCTAGACTAAAACATCTAATATATGTTTTTCTATACAAATACAAGGGTGACAATTAATTCTTTTCAATTACTTTCAGTTATTTGTTTGAAAAATAAGATATGTGAATTATGTAAAATTAATTAAGTAATATAGCATCTGATGATATGTGGCATATAGTAAACACTTGCTCTAAAATTTAAAAAATAACGTGGATGCTTTTTTTTTTGGTACACTTTGAGCTAGTACTTAGGTGAATGCAATAAAAAATAGGTAATCAACATAATATCTAAAATATGACCATCTTATTATCTAAAATAATTTTTCTACAAATTTAGCTAGCTAAGTATGATATGAAAAAAAAAAAACTGAGCTCTTATAAAGTTAACGGAATAAATTTTAAAACTGACCAATGACAGAAAAATAAATATAGTACCTTTTCTATGATCAACTTACATAACATAATTTAGTGAAATGACAAAGAAAGGAAGAACAGAGTTTTCATCTCACTTACCCAAAGTATGTAAATCAGTGAAAACGCGTTGAATTCCTTCAATAATTGCCTAAAAATTAAATATCAAAAGAGAATTTATCAAAACATGAACATGTATTAGTTACTTACTATGCTTGTTAGAAGGTTAACTTTGTGAAAAGATGAATTTCAACCTCCGCAAAGATATTCAACATCCATTTCCATCACATTGCAAGCTCCGTATGAAGTTTTAGAATGTACACATACATTTTTCTCAACCTCCGCAAAGATATTTGTAACAACCCTAAAAAAAAAATGAATGGGATCAAGACTTAGGGTGTCAAGATTTAAGGTTGATAAATTAATTTAATTAATTAATAATTATTAATCTGATTAATAAAAAGGAAAATTATATTTTCTTTATTTATTTTTAGTTAATTAAAATCCTAACTTTTGACTAAGTCTTAAATTTAGTCTCCTAATCCTAAGCCAACTCTCTCCCTCACGTTTCTCAACTCTCTCACGTTATCAATCTCTTTCACGTTGGTTCTTCCAAAATAACAACAAAAAAATCAGAAATACATCAAGAGTTCTTCACACTTGAAGAACTCACAAGAATTTTTAAGTAAAAGACAAAGTAATCAAAACGTCAAGGCTAAGAGAGGTTCATCGAGTAGGGGGTAATTTGATGTGAATTGATCGTGGTTTAGAGGAGTTTCCGGGCAGCAGCTTCAAGCTTGAACAACGTCAAAAGGTATGGGTTTCTCTCATGGAATTCTTTCTCCAAGAGTACTTTCTTTCGAACGCTTCTTAAACTCTTGAAAACTAAGGTTGTTCCCCTTCGTATGTCCTTGTCCTTAGCTCCCTAACGAATTTGTAGGATGGGTATGTTGTGCTAATAGATTTTTGCATGAATGATGTGTTTAAATTAAATACGAATGTGTTTATGTGCGGAAAATATCGATAATGATCATCAAAATATGACCGGAGAAGTTGATGTATAGGCATGTATAGGGCAGTGTTTTAGTCACTGTTTTTGGGTGTATAAGTTGTGTATTTATTGTGTATTTTATGTATGTAATGGGTGTACAATGTGATGTTCATTATGATGAAGGATAGTGAATTGAATAACCCTCTTATAGCTATTTAAACTTATGAAAAAATGCATCTAAAAAGGTTGGAGAAGGACAAAAATTTCCAGATTTTGTACCCTTCAAAAGTGTCAAATTCTGAGTTTTTAAAATAAAATAAATTACGTGAGGTCAATGGGAATCGAACCCAAGACCTCACCTGTGAAAGAAACGAAAAGAAAAAAAATATATGGGGAGCTGGGGGTTCGAACTCGCGACCAGCTCCCCTTGCGAATAGAAAAAAAATATGTGGGGAGCTGGGGGTTCGAAATCGCGACCCAGCCCCATATTCGCAAGAAAGGAAAGAAAAAAAATAAGGGAGGGGGCGGGGAATCGAACTCGTGACCGTTTGGTCACTGGAGTTCGCGAAAAGGAAAGAAAATAAGGTAGGGGCGGGGAATCGAACTCGTGACCGTTTGGTCACTGAAGTTCGCGAAAAGGAAAAGAAAAGAAAAGAAAAATTAAAGGGGAGGCGTGGATTCGAACCCACGACCTCCCAGTGCGCGCGAAGAGAAAAAAAGAAAAAAAAAATAAGAGGGGGCTGGGGGAGTCGAACTCGCGACCAGCTCCCCTTCAGCGAAATTTAAAAAAAAATAAAATAAAGGGGGCTGTGGGGGTTCGAACCCACCACCTCACAGTCCCCTTCAGCGAATTTAACAAAAATAAAGGGGCTGTGGGGGTTCGAACCCACAACCTCCCCATTGTATTGAACTTTTATTAAATTAAAAAAAAAAATTAAGAGGTTGTGGGGGCTTGAACCCTCAACCCTTTGATTAATTAAGAGGGAAATTAAACTAGAAAATTTATCCTTTACTACAAATGTTGAGATTTAATTTAAAGTTTAATGTTATGAATATTAGAAATAAAACTAATAAAAAAATATAAATGATATCCAAGTGATTCAAGATTTGGGTTTCCTTGCCCAAAATTCTGTATTGATGCATAAGTCATACGTGAGTAAATTATCCAAAAATAATGCCATCTACTTAGATCAAAAAATAATAATTAAGATCTTGGCATATATACAAGATACATAAGTATTGTACTACATAATTTTAGGAAAGTAAGAATCACTTAACGAATTATGAATGAAGCCCATGACTTGTATGTATAGACACATAAGTCTAACATACGTTCAAAAGTAAGTGAACCTAAGATGTATGTAATGAAATGACGAACCCTAGAAGGGTTAAGTATGAGTGTAAGATACACTAAAAGGCCAAGTGCATTGGCATATGATGAAATGAACATTCACGTAATAAGAGGTGAGTAACTATGAAAAGTAAAGGTGCTAATAATGAAGAATGTGGTGACAACATGATGTGAGGCTAATGTAAATGATGAGAGCAATCTCAAATGAGTCTAAGTAAATGTTATTAAAACGTACTCACCTATGAGAGTGTAAGATAATGAAGAGACCAGTCTCTATGAACACTCTAATGAAAGTATTGAGCTTAACACACTTAATACTAATTATGAGATGGAAATCATCTAATGAGCTATAATGTCCTTATACTAGAAGCCAGCTTCCATGACGTATGAGATGAATGAAATGGAACTTTATACTGAGCACCGATAGACTAGCTATGAGCGGTGATGCCTTCTTTCGGGAAGGCGAAGGTTCACGTAACTCTCATGAGATGAGACTGTCCGGCCTGCCGGGTATGGGTCTCCATATATCTCCTAGTCTTTGAACCTATACTGCCAACATAGGGATCTGGCGGGGTTAAATTCCCATGTACGCTAGCATGTTATTGGGTCACTTTGGCCGGTGATTCCACCTCTTTTCGGTGTGGGGGAGACACTGGATTTCATGATGCTCACATGATCTATGTCGGTTAAAGTTAAAGTTCCCAATGAATGAATGAGGCCAGCCTCAAATGAAGCACATAAAGAAATGAATGATACCGAAGGTGTTAGGATAGGATAATCAAGAGGTGAGCTAGACTCAGGTAATGACATTAGGTTATTCCTGATCATTGCACAGCAAACCCGATGAAAGTCTTAAACTACACCCTAGGTATAGCTGGTGTTCACACTGGCCTATGAATGAAATGCAATGAAGTACATATGAATGAATGAAGCAGACTCTGTGTTTGCTAATGAAGACTCCCTAGTTGAGGTCCCATATGTTGAGCCCTCATTTTGGAAAGTCTTAATGTTAAGTCCATGATTCCAAGGTCTCATGGCATATGAATGAATGATACGAACAAAGCTATGTGTTATGTGTTATGTGTTATGATATGTGCTATATGAAGATGATATGTGTTGTGTGCAATGCGATATTTATTATGATGCATGTTACTCTCATGGCATGACCTTCCTAATCTCAAATTGGCAAGTCCACTGACTTGACTTCCAAAAATCATGTTGTTAGGAAAGAGCTATTCTTTCTCATGCATGTCCGTGGTGTGTGCTTGCATGTACCCATACTTAGTACAAGTTGTGTACTAACCCTATACATCTATATTATTTTAGGTGCAGGCACAGGTGGTCGATAGAGTTGCAGGATCATTGTTGCAGCTATCCGGACGTCAGCATTCATCCGGAGTTTGGTAGGTCCTCATGCTTTCGAGGATACTACTGTTTTATATTCTAGCGTAGTTTTAGAGTTGAGCTAGTGGAGCATGTTCCACTAGCGTTTCTTTCCTGCTCTTTATTCAGACTTTGTATTTGGGCCATTTTGGCAATTATACAATTAAACTTATGAACTATTTCTTTCAGTTGTTTATCTCTTTAATGTTAGATGGTGATGATGAACGATTATAAAATTTTAAGAATGTTTGGCAAGCATGTTTAAAGAACAAAAAGTTTCAAATTTTCCGCTAAAATTAACCTATGTAAAGTAAGTATGACGTAAGTAGGCTTGTTTGCGACCTCTGAGAGGTCAACGACGCCGGTCTCGTCTGGGGTATAGATTCCAGTCGTGACAAAGTTGGTATCAGAGCCTAGGTTAAATTACGAAAATAATAAGTTCACATCAACCACATTGAGTAGTTTCTAAGTCATGGTAGTGAAGTGCACCACTATCCTGAATTAGAGACTGCATGATGCGTAGGAAAATTTCCCTTCTTCTGATCTTATCGTGCTTTTCTGAATGTCTGATTTCTTGGTGTTATGAGCGTATCTAACATCAATCTTTGTTGTTTTCAGAGAATGGACCCTAGGAGGGCTATTGGTCAGAGGAGAGGAAGAGCAGCTGCTGGGGCAACCGAGTTCCACCCCAGGCTCCAGCTGCAGGAGTGGTTGTGCCAGTTAATCCAGCTGGGTTGACTGATGCTGAGTGAGGGCATCTCTGGCCCAGATGGCACAGGCCATTACTATGCAGGCCCAGGCCATGACTGCCCAGGTCAACCGGCAGAATGTTCAGAGGGAGAACCCACCGGTTCGTAGCATGGCTGACAGGCTGAGGGATTTCACGAGATGAATCCTCCTACTTTTCACAGGGTCTAGGACTGCAGAGGATCCCCAGGAGTTTGTGGATGAGGTGCATAAGATCCTGGTGGCTATGGGGGCCACTGATATTGAGAAGGCTGAGCTGGCTTCCTATCAGCTCAAGGATGTTGCACAGACTTGGTGCAAGATGTGGCAAGATAGTCGTGTCTTAGGTGGAGTGCCAGTCACATGGGAGCTATTCAAGACAGCATTTCTGGAGAGATTCTTCCCCAGGGAGATGCGGGAGGCCAAGGTTGAGGAATTCATCAACCTTAAACAAGGTTCTATGACAGTCAGGGAGTATTCCCTGAAGTTTGTTAAGCTGTCAAGGTATGTTATCTTCCCTAGTATTAAATAGCAAGAATGAGGAGAATACTGAACTTTGTTGAAATCATCCAGGTATGCTACTTCCCTGGTTGCTAACAACAGGGATGAGATGAGCAGGTTCCTCACAGGAATCAATGGGGACCTGGAGGAGGAGTGTCGATCTGCGATGCTCCATGATAATATGGATCTTTCCAGGTTGATGGTGCATGTCCAGCAGGTAGAGGACAGCCGCAGAAAGAGAGGTGTTCGTGATGCTAGGAGGCCTAGGCCTCAAGATCAGGCAGGACCCAGTCATGGAGGCCACAGGAACAACTTTGGAGTCCGTGAGCAGCCAAGATTCAAAAAGGGGCAGCAGAGTTCTGGGAATTTTAATCCTCAGAGGAGTGCTACAACTACAGGAGGCAGACCTGAGCCCAAGAAGGGCAATGGAGGTGAGATGCAGCGTCCTAAGAAGAATTGTACTAAGTGTGGCCGAGCTCACAGTGGAGAGTGCAGACAGGGCACTAATGCCTGCTTCGGTTGTGGTAAGAGTGGACACATGGTCAGAGACTGTCCACAGAACAGAGGTCAGGCTGGAGGTAATGCTCAGCCTAGGCCTAATCCACAGGGTGCAGCAGCAGCCGAGCCTCCTAAGAGGAACAGGTTCTATGCCCTGAAGGGCAGGGAGGAGCAGGAGAAGTCCGCTGATGTGGTCACAGGTATGCTGCAAGTGTTCTCAACTTCTGTTTATGCTTTACTTGATCCAGGGTCTACACTTTCCTTTGTAACTCCTCTGCTTGCTCTTACTTTTGAGATATTGCCTGAAGTTCTGCATAATCCTATAGTGGTTAGTACACCTTTAGGAGAGAATGTAAGAACTGATAGAGTATACAAGGATTGCCCAATAGTTGTGAGTGGTAAAACTATGTGTGCAAACTTGGTTGAGTTACCCATGCATGATTTTGATGTTATTCTTGGCATGGATTGGCTTCACAGTTGTTATGCTTGCTTGGACTGTCGTAGTAGAGTGGTGAGATTTCGCTTTCCTAATGAAGAAGAGTTAGTCTGGGAGGGGTACAATTCGAGTCGTCCTAACCCCTTGATTTCTAACCTTAAGGCCAATAAAATGATGTCCAAGGGGTTATTGTGTCATCTTGTGAGTGTTAATGATTTAGATCATGACATTCCTTCCATAGACTCAGTACCTGTAGTGAAGGAGTTCTTAGATGTGTTTCCTGATGATTTGCCTGGAGTCCCTCCCCTTCGAGAGATTGACTTTGGTATCGATTTAGAACCCGATACTAAACCAATCTCAATTCCTCCTTACAGAATGGCTCCAGCTGAACTCAAAGAGTTGAAGCTGCAGTTAAAAGATCTCACTGCCAAGGGTTTCATTCAGCCGAGCATATCCCCTTGGGGCGCTCCAGTGTTGTTTGTAAAGAAGAAAGATGGGACCCTTAGAATGTGTATCGATTATCGGCAGCTCAACAAAGTCACTATAAAGAATAAGTATCCACTCCCCAGAATAGATGATCTGTTTGATCAACTCCAAGGGTCTAGTTTCTTCTCTAAGATTGATCTTCGTTCAGGGTATCATCAGCTTAGGGTTAGGGATGGAGATATCCCAAAGATAGCCTTTCGTACCCGCTATGGTCACTATGAGTTTCTAGTCATGTCATTTGGTCTCACGAATGCACCTGCTGGATTTATGGATCTCATGAACAGGGTCTTCCGTGAATACCTTGACTCTTTCGTCATAGTATTCATTGATGACATTCTCATCTACTCTAAGACCAAGGAAGAGCATGAACAGCATTTGAGACTAACCTTGCAGGTACTTAGACAGCATCAGTTGTATGCCAAATTCAGCAAATGTGAATTCTGGCTGAGATCAGTGACCTTCCTGGGTCATGTTGTGTCCGATCAGGGCGTGGAGGTGGATCCCAGGAAGACTGAGGCTGTGAAGAACTGGCCAAAGCCTCTTACTCCCACTGACATCCGTAGCTTTTTGGGATTGGCTGGTTACTACCGCAGGTTTGTGGAGGGCTTTTCTTCCATTGCTGCCCCATTGACAGCTTTGACTAAGAAGAAAGCCATGTTTGAATGGACGGAGACTTGTGAGAAGAGTTTCCAGGAGCTCAAGGACAGACTCACTTCAGCCCCGGTGCTTACTTTGCCTAAGTGTGGTGAGAATTACACTGTTTATTGTGATGCATCTAGGGTTGGTTTGGGTTGTGTTCTTATGCAGGTTGGTAAGGTGATAGCCTATGCGTCCAGACAGCTCAAGGTTCATGAGAAGAATTATCCCACTCATGACCTGGAGTTGGCAGCTGTGGTGTTTGCACTGAAGTTGTGGAGGCATTATCTGTATGGAGTGCATGTGGATGTGTTCACAGATCATAAGAGTCTCCAGTACGTGTTCACACAGAGGGAGTTGAATCTACGTCAGCGAGATGGTTGGAGCTGTTGAAGGATTATGACATGAATGTGCACTACCATCCAGGTAAGGCTAATGTTGTATCCGATGCTTTGAGCAGGATGAGCATGGGAAGTACAGCCCACGTTGAGGATGAGAAGAAGGAGCTGGTGAAAGATGTACACAGACTGGCTAGACTGGGTGTGCGTTTGGTTGACTCCACTAGTGGGGATGTTTCAGTTCATCCTAGTTCTGAATCATCCTTGGTAGTTGAAGTCAAGCAGGGTCAGCATCTAGATCCTGTGTTGATGGAGCTGAAGCACTCAGTGCTGATGAAGATGAATGAGTCTTTCGCTTTGGGAGGTGATGGCATACTTAGGTATCAGGACAGGTTGTGTGTGCCAGATATAGATGATTTGCGAACCAGGATTGTTGCAGAGGCCCATGGTTCCAGATATTCCATACATCCAGGTTCCACCAAGATGTATCATGATCTTAAGCAGATTTATTGGTGGGATGGCATGAAGAGGGACATTGCAGAATACGTGGCCAAGTGTCCTAATTGTCAGCAGGTTAAGGCAGAGCATCTTAAGCCTTGTGGTCTAACTCAGATTATTGAGGTTCCGACTTGGAAATGGGAGGCCATTAATATGGACTTCATGGTTGGGCTTCCAAGGACTAGGAGGCAGCATGACTCCATATGGGTTATTGTGGACAGATTGACTAAGTCTGCCCACTTTATCCCTGTGAAGTCTACTTACAGAGCTGAGGATTATGTGAGACTCTACATCGATGAGATTGTGAGATGGCATGGGATTACCTTGTCTATTATTTCAGACAGATGAGCTCAGTTTACTTCTCATTTCTGGAGATCTTTCCAGAAGAGCTTGGGCACGCAGGTGAAGCTTAGCACTGCCTTTCACCCTCAGACAGATGGGCAGGCAGAGCGCACCATACAAACATTGGAGGATGTTGAGAGCGTGTGTGATCGACTTCAGAGGTAATGGGATGACCATCTGCCTTTGATAGAGTTTCGTATAATAATAGCTATCACTCCAGCATTGGGATGGCACCGTTTGAGGCACTGTATGGTAGGAGGTGTAGATCCCGTTGGGTGGTTCGAGGTTGGAGAGTCATCCATTTTAGGTCCGGAGATCATTCATGAGGCCTTAGAGAAGGTCAGAGTGATTAGGACAGGTTGACTACTGCTTACAGTCGGCATAAGTCATATGCTGATAACAGAAAACGGCCCTTAGAGTTTGATGTTGGTGACCAGGTTTACTTGAAAATATCGCCTATGAAAGGGGTAATGAGATTTGGTAGAAAAGGGAAGCTGAGTCCGAGGTATGTTGGGCCATATGAGATCCTACAGCGTGTGGGTGAGGTGGCCTATGAGTTAGCATTGCCTGCAGAGCTAGCTTCTGTTCATCCAGTCTTTCATGTCTCTATGTTGAAGAAGTGCCTTAGGTGATCCAGCATCAATCTTACCTGTTGAAGGTTTGGGGGTTGGTGAGACTTGTCTTATGAGGAGGTACCTGTTGAGATCTTAGACAGACAGGTCAAGCGGCTGAGGAACAAGGAGATTGCCACAGTGAAGTATTGTGGAGAAATCATCTTGTTGAGGGTGCTACGTGGAGGCTGAGGCCGACATGAGAGCCCGCTACCCTCACCTTTTCAGCTCTTGAGGTTAGACTTCCTACTCTTAAACCTATGTTTCCTTATCTCTCCGTATTTTGTTGCTATTGATTGACTATGTATAGTGATTTTGTTATGATCTGACTGGAATTACGATGTGAAGTGGTAGTGTCATTCGGGAACGAATGTTCCTAAGGGGGGGTAATGTAACAACCCTAAAAAAAAAATGAATAGGATCAAGACTTAGGGTGTCAAGATTTAAGGTTTATAAATTAATTTAATTAATTGATAATTATTAATCTGATTAATAAAAAGGAAAATCATATTTTCTTTATTTATTTTTAGTTATTAAAATCCTAACTTTTGACTAAGTCTTAAATTTAGTCTCCTAATCCTAAGTCAACTCTCTCCCTCACGCCAACTCTCTCCTCACGTTTCTCAACTCTCTCACGTTCTCAATCTCTTTCACGTTGTTCTTCCAAATAACAACAAAAATCAGAAAATACATCAAGAGTTCTTCACACTTGAAGAACTCACAAGAATTTTTTTTAAGTAAAGACAAAGTAATCAAAACGTCAAGGCTAAGAGAGGTTCATCGAGTAGGGGTTGAAGTGAATTGATCGTGGTTTGGAGGAGTTTCCGGGCAGCAGCTTCAAGCTTGAACAACGTCAAAAGGTATGGGTTTCTCTCATGGAATTCTTTCTCCAAGAGTACTTTCTTTCGAACGCTTCTTAAACTCTTGAAACTAAGGTTTCCCCTTCGTATGTCCTTGTCCTTAGCTCCCTAACGAATTTGTAGGATGGGTATGTTGTGCTGTGCTAGATTTTTGCATGAATGATGTGTTTAAATTAAATACGAATGTTTTATGTGCGGAAAATACGATAATGATCATCAAAATATGACCGGAGAAGTTGATGTATAGGCATGTATAGGGCAGTGTTTTAGTCACTGTTTTGGGTGTATAAGTTGTGTATTTATTGTGTATTTTATGTATGTAATGGGTGTACAATGTGATGTTCATTATGATGAAGGATAGTGAATTGAATAACCCTCTTATAGCTATTTAAACTTATGAAAAAATGCATCTAAAAATGGTTGGAGAAGGACAAAAATTTCCAGATTTGTACCCTTCAAAAGTGTCAAATTCTGAGTTTTTAAATAAATAAATTAAGTGAGGTCAATGGGAATCGAACCCAAGACCTCACCTGTGAAAGAAACGAAAAGAAAAAAAATATATGGGGAGCTGGGGGTTCGAACTCGCGACCAGCTCCCTCGCGAAAGAAAAAAAATATGTGGGGAGCGTGGGGGTTCGAACTCGCGACCCAGCCCCTCGCGAAAGAAAGAAAAAAAATAGGGAGGGGGCGGGGAATCGAACTCGTGACCGTTGGTCACTGGAGTTCGCGAAAGAAAGAAAATAAGGGAGGGGCGGGAATCGAACTCGTGACCTTTGGTCCTGAGTTCGCGAAAAGGAAAGAAAAAAAGAAAAATTAAAGGGGAGGCGTGGGATTCGAACCCACGACCTCCCAGTGCGCGCGAAGAGAAAAAAAGAAAAAAAATAAGAGGGGGCTGGAGTCGAACTCGCGACCCAGCTCCCCCTTCAGCGAAATTTAAAAAAAAATAAAATAAAGGGCTGTGGGGGTTCGAACCCACCACCTCACAGTTCCCCTTCAGCGAATTTTAACAAAAAAAAGGGGGCTGTGGGGTTCGAACCCACAACCTCCCCATTGTATT